>PVJS01020022.1:30000-33070 GCA_004027185.1 Glis glis | reverse complement strand
AGAGAGAGAGAGAGAGAGAGAGAGAGAGAGAGAGAGGGAGAGAGAGAGAGAGAGAGAGAGAGCTGAGGCTGGCCGAGAACCCGGATGCTCCGGTCTCCGCCTTCCAAAGTACTGGGATTACAAGCGTGCGCCACCATGCCCAGCCCAGTATTCTTCTTAATGTTAATAAATTTAATAAACTGGAAACCATTAGAAAAGTGCATGTAAAATAGGGATTCCCGTAGTGCACTAATAGCTATTTTTTTTTGTTTTTGTTGTTTTTTTGGTACTGGGGATTGAACCCAGGGGCATTCTACCTCCGAGCTATACCCCCAGCCCTAATTTTTATTCTTTATTTTTGAAACAGGGTCTCACTAAGTTGCGGAGGGCCTCACTATAACAGACGTGTATTGTGTTAGCTGGATTTGATTTCAGACTACCCTTTATTTACAGAAAGAATAGCCACGGTCTTACTTTGCCAGTGGGAAACCTAACAAATACACTATTGCAATCGCACACATTTAGCTATCGCTGCACTTCATTGGCCCTCTTCTAATTTCAGAAAGTGGCAGTCCTATCATTAGCTATCAATTATGAGTTGTGCCATTAGAAACTATGTGATACAGAAAAATTCATTTTCTAAAAAATGAATACAGAGGAAAAGCAAACTGTCATGGTGAGTAATTGGCCCTGAATTTTCCCAGGTGACTCGTGTAAATTCCAAAAATTAGTATAGACTTCACCTGCTTCTTGAAGAAAAAGCACAAACAGCTGGTTACAGAGATTCGGGACATAATTATGATTAGTAATTACTACGTTGTTTCTAAACAGGAAGTTCGTGGTGAAGATCTTAGGGTGTTCTAAGTATTTAGCTACAAAAATTTTTTTTCACAATTTTAAGTCGTGAAGAGTCCTTGGCCAATTAACCTGTGCATCCGATGGCAGAAGAAGGTCCAACTCTAGTTCCCAATGTCCTGCTGAAGGGAGTAAAAATAAAGTCTTACAAATAGAAAACTATGTACAAGTGTGCACGGGAGTCTGAATTTCTTTTTTTTTTCTTTCTTTTTTTTTGTGGCACTGGGGATTGAACCCACAGGCATTCTACCTCCAAGCTACTCCCCCAGCCCTATTTTTTATCCTTTATTTTGAAACAGGGTCTCACTAAGTTGCGGAGGGCCTCACTAAGTAGCTGAGGCTGGCCGCGAACCTGTGATCCTACTGTCTCAGCCTCCCAAGTACTGGGATTACAAGCGTGCGCCACCATGCCCAGCTTCCGAATTTCTAAAAGGTGAATCTTTCAAATTCTCTAAACAGGTTTATCAATCGCAACTATTATATGTAATGTGTGGCTTGTGGGGTGTGATTCAACCCTGACTGCGTACCATCAGAAATATTGCAAATGAAACCTTTCTGGGCCATCCCTATCACTGTTTTGCAATAAACACTGCTTTTCCAGCTATGCCTGCTGCCTTGGAGGATACTGTATCCCAGCAATTCAAACCAGGGCAGTGATCCTCCACCAGGGTCAGTTTTGTACCCCATGAGACACGAGGCAAAACCAGGGGGGACATTTTTGTTCATAATGACTGGTTGGGAAGAGGAAAGGATACAGGCGTCTAATGAGTAGAGAATAGGGATGATACGAAAGACCCTACAACAAATTCAACTGCCCCCAAAGAATTATCTGGCCCCAAATGTCAAAATTGAAAATCCCTGACCCCAAGTGAACCTGGACATTTGCCAACGTCTGGTAATATATTTCTCAGGTGTCAATAGTCTAAGAGTCTATCACCTGGACGCTCCGAGATAATGTTCCGAATGCTTCACCGCTGGGAGAGCCTCCTGGGTAGCTCTGATCCCTCCTTGCTGAAGGGTGCAGCTGGATGGAAATTTGCCTGAAGCAGAAATCCCTTTTGTCTCTCCCTATTTATCATCATCATCATTACTTTTTTACTTTGGTTAGCAGATGTTTCTTTAGTGCTCTGACATCCTTTTTAATTTGCACATTTATTAATTTGGCTGGCTGGGAGCAGAGTTCTTTACCTGCTGAATCGTCCCTGTACCTTGGGGCTGGTGGCTTGCACACGGCGTTGTCCTGGTCTGCCATCCATCACTAGGAAGCAGCGCTAACCTATAGCATCTTTAAATGGGATCATTTGATGACCACTGCAATTTCGGCTCTGTGCTATCTCACCCTCCAAACGAAAGAAACCGATGCGCTCCTAAATCCATTTACTCATCCACTCTAGGGGGAATTGTTTGGATTCTAACATGTACCCTCACGACATCCCATTTATAGCTGTGACAAAGAAGTAAGCAATTAATCAGACATCCCTTCTCACAATACTGACCTGCCAGCATTCAAATGCTTTAATTAAAATCGCGGCACAGTCTATGTCAGGGGTAACAGCCTAGCAATGTCTCCACCAGGCAGGAAGCTGCTCTCTTCTCCAGCCCTGAAGCCAACACGTATTACGGATGTCCCTGGCACGGGACCTTTAATGAGAAGGAAAGGAAGTCTCCAGGGAGTGTTCACACGTGCCGCTGCTCACCTATAAAAGTGGATTATGTCCCTATCACGCTCATTCAAAGCATTAGCATAAAAGGGTTCAGCCAATAGAGAGATTCCCACCATCTTTCCTATTCCTTTTTTGAAACTTAAAAAGATGAGGAGGAGCCATATTACACCCAGCCGTGTTCGGCCAGAGCCACCTCTTCCACTTCAAAAATAAAATGTCAGTGCAACTTGGAAATTTAAAATGTTCAAATATCAGTAAGCACAGAAAAAGCTAGATCTTTTCTTTTTTTTTTCTTCCGTCCAATGTTAACTCACCCTTGTGGCAGGTTTCAGCCTGTTCGTTTTCATGCCTACTCCCCAATTGTCCCACATTTTCTTTTTTTTTTTTTTTTTTTTTTTGCACACAGGAGTACAGAGATTTTAAAATCGATGAGGAGGCATTGAATTTACCAAGTTACATGATTTGAGAGGGTTTGGGAAGATTGTCATCGACTCGTTTTTATTACACTTAAACACTTATTTTTTTTTTCCAGATTGGTGTATAGTTTTATTGAAAGATGTCCGTGTTTTTTG
>PVJS01020022.1:0-27500 GCA_004027185.1 Glis glis | reverse complement strand
TTCCTCCTCAGTTTTCCTTCCCATGGTTTCAGTTTCCTAGGGCCCACCAATAGCCTGAAAATGTTCAAAGGAAATTTCCAGAAATAAACCATTCATAAGTTTTAAATTGTGTGCCATTCTAAGTAGCCTGATAAAATCTTCCACTGCCTACTCCCTCCCGCCAGAATGTGGATCATCCCTTAGTTCAGCGTATCCATGCAGTATATAGTACCCACCCATTAGTCATTTTGTAGTCATCTTGGTTATCAAATCAACTGTGGTGGTGTCAGAGTACTTGTGTTAAGTCACCCTTATTTTATTTAATAATGGTCCCAAAGAGCAAGCGTAGTGTTGCAAAGGAGGGTTCAGGGCATATAACATGGAAAGACAGATTAACTCTGCTACCGTGTGACAGTGCTATAGGACACAGAGGAAAAAACAGAGTAGCTATGGGTCTTGGTTCTATCTGTAGTTTCAGGCATCCTCTGGGGTCTTGAAACATATCCGCTGTGGGTAAGTGGGGACTAGTGTGTTTATTGAACACCTTCTGGACATTAGATGCTCAACAGTCCCCATCTCACTTAATTCTTATAACAACTTTATAAAATAAGTATCATTATCAAAATTCTTTAGAGAACAAACCACTTGGAAAAAATACCATATTAGTTTATACATATTGTTTTCCAACCTCACGTTTTTTTAAAAAAAAATTCAAACTCTTCATCAGAGTCTTCACAGTCATTAGGCAAGCCACTTTTGGGATTACCTAACTCTGTCTGAGTGCACATATCTCCTCCGTTTACATCTAATTCACTGGAAATACAGCATTTTTTCTTTTTTTAAATTTTATTAGTGCATTGCAATCATACATCTTGAAGGGTTTCAGGGTGGTTGACATATACATGCACTCATCGGTCACTTAGCCCTCCCCAATTCTCACCCCCCGTCTCCCCCCTCCCTCCTTCCCATTTTCAGAATAGTAGTTGACTTTGATATCTTTGTGTAAGTCCATCCTGTGCTCCAGTTTGTTTCCCTCTCCTTCCTTCCCGTCTCCCCCAATTAGTTCACCTTCTTCACTCATCTGAGATTTTCTCTCTTTGTCTGTGGTCCCTCCTGTGCTGGGTTGTAGCTCATCCTCCCATGACCTCAGCACTGGGGTACTCTAGGGCAGGGCCAGGGGCTCACCCGCCCCGTGTCCCCAGTGCCAGGGTGAGGGGTTCTCCGGAGACGGGCCCAAGGGCTCACCCACCCTGCATCCCCAGCGCCAGGGGGAGGGGTTCTCTGGGGAGGGGCCGAGGGCTTGCCTGCCCTGCATCCCCAAACACTCCATTGACTTTTGTGGAGTCATACTCATTTGTCCCTACTCTAACCAAGATGACTATGATCATCCCTTGGTATCGCCAGGGGATTGCTTCTAGTACGATCTCCCTCCCCAAAATCCATGGATGTTCAAACCTGTTATATAAAAGGGCATGGTATTTGCATATAATCTATGCACATCCTCTGGTATACTTTAAACAATCTCTAGATTACTTATAGTACTAATACAGTGTAACTGCTATGCAAATAGTTGCTATACTATATTACTTAGGGAATAAGGACAGGGAAAAAGTCAATGCATGTTTAGTATAAAAGCAACCATTGTAAGGCTAACTATATAGTAAACATCAATAACAAGTTAACTTTAGGAAAAAATTTTCCATCCAAGATTAGTTGAATACATGGATACAGAACCTGTATATACTAACTGAATTCAGAAAATTATCTTTAAATTGTTTGGTTTCCCCAGAAAAAAAAAATAGGAAAAGAAAAGATTACATTCGCCAGGATAAAAACAGGATTGACCTACAGGAGATATTTTTTAAGTAAAAGTACCTTAAGGTTCTGAAGACTGGAAGACAATATAAAACCCCAGCTTAGAGTCAGGTAGCCCTGGCAGGAGGGAGTCAATGACTAGGCTCTGCTTCTGATATGTAAAATTTGGTTAATCGTGCCCACCTCCCTGCTTTGTTTTGTTGGAGGATTAAAACGACACAGAATAGGAATGAAGCAAACCAGATCAAAACTGTGCGACTGTTAAAAAATGAAAAATGGAACTAGCATATTACCCAGCAAGACCATTATTGTATACGTATCCAAAGGAGAAGAAATCATTATATCAAAGCGATACTTGTGTTCCCATATTTATTGCAGCATTATGCACAATTGGCTAAGATATGAAATCAACCAAGATGCCCATCAACAGATGAATGGATAAGAAAAATGTGGTACACATACATAATGGAATATTATTCAGCCATAAAAAGAATGAAATCCTATTATTTGCAGCAACATAGATGGAACTGGAGGACATGAACATGATGTCAAATGTAGTGAGCTAGGACACAAAGATAAATACCACATCTTCTCATGCATTTGTGGAAGATAAAATGTCCATCTCATAGAAGAATGGTAACTAGAGACTGGGAAGGTCAGGGAGGAGGGGGGATAGAGAAAAATTTGATAAGAGACACCAAAACACAGAGAGGAGGAATTAGTTCTGTTTTTTCCCCCTATGGAATAATACAGTAACTATTTGTTATGACAATCTATGATACATTTCAAAATAACTAGGAAAGTATAAATTCCCAATGTTATAATTTGGCTTTGGAATGTCCCCCAAGGGCTCATGTGCTGAAAGTGTATCCCTGATACAACACTATTCAGAGGTGAGATCCTCGAACCAGGGTTTTAATCTTATCAGTGGATAAGAATTTGAATGGAATTTTTGAATGGAATGGAATTTTCCATAATTTGAATGGAATTACTAGGTGATAACTTGGGCAGGTAGAGCGTGGCTGCAGGAGGCAGGTCACTGGGGGTGTGACCTTGGGTACTATGTCTGTCCCCTGGTCACTTCCCAACCCTCTCTCTGTGCTTCTGGCCACAGAGAGTTGAGCTCAGCTTTCCTCCACCACACTGTGTCACCATGAGGTCTGCCTTGAAGTCAGCCGACTATGGACTATACCTTTGAAACCGTGAGCCGAATAAACTTTTCCTCCTGTATGTTGTTCATATCAGTTATTTTAGTCACAGCTATGGAAAGGCAGACTAAAACACTCAGTATATAAAAGTGATTATCATTTGAAAAGATGAAAATGCTTATTACCCTGATTTGATCATTATACAATTTATAGATGTATCAAATTATCTTAATGTTCCCCAAAAAAATATTGCATTAATTTTAAAAAAATCTGTGTGGGTAAAAGCAATGTGTCATAACTTGCAATTGTGTGCATGGTCTAATTTTGCTGATCTGACCTCATCTGGCATGGTTCTCTTCAGTTACCGTCAGTGGGTAGAGTCTACGAGAGTGCTGACTCTCTCTCTTGGAACTAATGCTGAACTTCTCCCATGGCTGCTTCAAGGCAACATGTACCAACTCTGTGCCTGTGCCAGTTTGCTAATGTTCCCCCTGGTCCAGCCCTGAGGCAACTTATCCTGTGATGCTTGATGGGACAGTGCCCAAAGGATTCTCAGCCACGTTCAAGAGACCACTCTTGCTGAGGATGGTGCACAGTGAAAGACTGAGCTCTGGGTTGGTGCACTGGTGCTACTCTTGGTTCTTTACCACTATACCACAGTCACTTTCCAAGTGCCAGGGATGTGTTCATGTGCCGGCATTATTCCTTTGCTGGGTGTTGGACACTGTACCCTACCCTCTTAATAGGTGTGAATCCTGTGCGATGACTATCCCATCTTTCAGATCTCAGGAAGGCTCTATGACTTGCCAGTGATCACAGCTACACAGGGATGGAGCAGGGTTGCAAGCCCAGCTGTCTGGCTGGCTCCCCCACCCGTCCCAGAGGACATGGCAGCCTTTGAAACCAGTTACATCCCATGGGATCAGACTGAGTTTGGCAAATGCCCCTTTGCCTGATAGTCCATCAACCACGCAACAGCACAAGCCCTGGGGCCCAGAACAAGTGTGGGTGTGTGGACCTACCAGGAGCTGAGTACGGAGCCCCAAGGCCCTCCGCCACTGCCTGACAGTCCCAGAGCCGAGCAACTAGCAGCCTGGGAGTCTTCTTCTCATCAAGCATTCCCAGGGGCTCAGAGGCAGAGCTAGTAAATGTGAGGGAAACATGAAATTCTATCAATATAGTGTCAAAGAAAACCAGAGGTAGACAGAAGTTACAGCCGTGAAGGCAAATTTTATTCAGGACTATTGCAAAAGGAGAAAAGAGACCTCAGTATAGAACTGGGCTGCATTCTGAATGTAGCATGGACCAGTGAGGATTTATAGCCAGAGAGCAGAGGATCAATGGATAGAATATTACTAATATTACATCAAGCCTTAAGGGAATACTGGCTGACCAAACCTACAGGATTCCTGCTGAAGACAGGCCAGGGTTATCAGATTCCAGGGTGTGTAGCAAGGAATTTTGATCAGCTATTGAAGGTGACCATGTATCCAGAGTGGGGGATTCTTGTTAAAATGATTTTTCAGGGTTCTTGCTAAAACTGGATTTTAAAAGGGAGTACACAGATGAGCCTAGAAGAAGGTTCAGAGACAGACTAAAGTTTGGCCAGGGAGAAAGTCTTTGTCACTATTTCCCTTTAAGAGAATGGAAACTCAACAAGCTAAATAACTGTTTAATGCTTTATCCCTATTTACTCTGGACCTTCCCAGGGTTAGTCCTGAGAGTCCCCCTGGAGAACCCTTCAGTCCCAGGCAAACTGAGTGCTACAGTTTGGATCTTGAGCATCCCCCAGAGATCCATTTGGTAAATATTTGGTCTGAAGATTGGCACTATGGGGAGTTGGTGAAACCTCTAAGAGGTGGGGCCTCATGGGAGGAGGTTAGATCATTGTGCAGCCTCATCCAAAGTAATGGGGCCTACAGATCACAGACTGAAACCTCTAAAACTGCAAGTGAGGGCGAACCTTTCCTCTTTATAAGCTGATGGTCTCAGGTATTTGTTATAGTGCTGGAAAGTTGACTAACACACTGGGATGGCTGGTCACCAGGTTGCTACACTAGTCTACTCTCTACCTACAAGACTGAGAAAATATTTGACAGGATGAGGAAAGACCTACTTGGCTGACTGTGTTCACCACTGTGTCTTTAGAGCCTTGTATGGAGCACCAAGGAAGAGCTCCAAAAATACTTGTTGAATAAATGATTATGTCAATGCATGAGTAAGTGACTCTAGCTCAGAAGAGGTGGCCCTGATTCCTAACACCCAAGGAAGTGGGCGAGTATTAGATCTCAGGAACACAAGCTAGGAGTTGCCCCAGAAGGTGCTCTGAGAAAACCTTATGCCCTTTTGGTCCCTTCTAAAATAAGGAGGAATAGACAATGTGACTGAAATAAAAGACTCCTGGATGGTTAATTTAAGTAACTCAAATTTCACTCAAGTAAACAGGGCTTCCTAGAATCACATAACTCCTCTTGAAGTTATGGTTAATGAAATTCTGGCCCAACATTTTTATGAGTGAAGAAAAATCAGGATTTGTACAAAGGAAATATCTTATAACTTAAAAAGGAAAAGACTAAATTAGTGAATAGCTATTTTCTCTCAAAATTATGACTAAATTAAAAGAGTTTCTTAGCTATAGGTGAAAAGCAGTGTTATGGATTACATGTTTATACCCCCCCAAAAAAATCCATATGTTAAGATCCTAACCCCAAGGCGATGATATTAGAAGGTGAGGTATTTGAGAGGTGATTAGGTCATGAGGGTAGAACCCTTATGAGTGGGACTAGTGCCCTTATGAAAGGGGCCCCAGGGCCCTAGCTAGCCTCTTCCAGCAGGTGGGAACACATCAAGAGGACAGCTGTTGATAAACCAGACTGGAAGCCTTCACCAGAGACCAAAGTGGCCAGCAACTTGATCTTAGACTTCCCAGCGTTGAACTGTGAAAAATAAGCCTCTGTTGTCTAAGACCCAGCCTATGGTGTTCTATTATGGAAGCTCAAGTTTGCTAAGAAAGACAAGTATATTGAAGGCCAGGTGTGGTGGCGCACGCTTGTAATCCCAGTACTTTGGGAGGCGGAGACCGGAGGATCTGGGTTCGTGGCCAGCCTCAGCTCTCTCGTTCTCTCTCTTCCTCTCTCTCTCTCTCTCTCTCTCTCTCTCTATCTATCTATCTCCTTAGTGAGGCCCTCCACAACTTCGTGAGACACGGTTTCAAAATAAAGTATAAAAAATAGGGCCGGGGGCGTAGCGCGGAGGTAGAATGCCCCTGTGTTCAATCCCTGGTACCGCAAAAAAAAAAAAAAGAAAGACAAGTATATTGAAATACAATGATCTTGCATTAGAGTTGTGGCTTTGTCGCATACCAGTTGTGTGGCATTGAGCATACCACTTGACTCTACATCCTTTGTGTTTGTCCTAGAAAGTGGACATAGCACTGCCTGCCCATCCATCAGAATTTTGGTGAGACTTCAACATGACACTCCATCCTGATTAGCCTGAGGACAGTCAAGACCAATGTTCCACAGTCCCACTTTCACTCTTGAAATTTCCTGGTCTACATGAAATACCATATGCTCACCTAATATTGAAACTACCCAGCTACAGGCCTGATACTCAATGTATGCTCTATGAAATAGTATGGCTTCATAGAATGAAAATTCCCCCAAGCTTTATGTTAATTTTTTTAAATGTATACATTTTAAACCTATTTTAGCAGAATGAGAAAATTTAGTATTGAGTGTCTAAGAATGTGCAATATTATCAAGCTAGGTGGGCATCCATAGCTTGTAAAATAACATGTTACTTTAGAAAAATGGAAAGAACAATAATGCTACCTTCATTTAAATGGTAATACTATAATAACGCTTACATCTGACTTTCTATGTGCCAGGAGCTGTTCAAAGTGTTTTCCATGTATTAACCATTCTAGTTTAAATCTGGAATGTGCCCCCAAAGGCCCATGCATTGAAGGCTTGATCCCCTGCTTGGTGCACTGAGAGGTGGTGGCCACTTTAAGAGGAGGAGCCTAGTAGGAGATATTAGGTCATTGGGGGCGGGCCCTCAAAGGAGATAAGAGGGAATCTAGCCCCTTCCTATCTCTCGTTTCTGCTTCCTGGCCACCATAAAGTGGGCAGCTTCCTCCACTCCGTGCTCCCAGCATGATGGGCTGCCTCTCCACAGGTCCAAAAGCATCCCAGCCAACTGACCATGGACTAAAACCACCAAAATCATGAGCTGAAATAAACATTATCTCTTGGGTATTTTGTTATAGTAATAGAAAGCTCATAAACTTTACATCAACTCCTTTGCATCCTCACACAACTCGCTGAAGGAAGCGCTTGAATCATCATCCCATTTTATGGAAGGAGAAATTGAGGCACACGGGTCACCCATGGAAACAGCAGAGCGAGGACTGGACCACAGTCAGTGTGGCTCAGGAGTCTGAGCCCCTGACCTGCTGAGGATGTTAATGCTATAAATCGTACTCTATCTGTTAGAATGTTTGGCACTTGTCAAAGACTGGGAAACCAGGTAAAACACGGGACTCTACTAACAACAACAAATAGAGTCCCCTGGAGCTCGGACTTTGTGAGGCTGTTTTCGGCCCCCTGGTTCTTCTTTCTGCTTGTTTCCTAGCACTCAAGCGAGTTCCAACACAGGCAAAGTTCTAGCTAGAAAGTCTGGTTGACTGGAAAAAACGATCAACTTTCCTTCTTAAAAAATCAACATATTTTACCCAGGGGAAGTTTCAGAATATCTCACCTCTCCATAAGGCTGGTCGTTTTTTCTAATAACTACCTGTTTTTGTTTTAGTTTTTGTTTTTCCATTCATACCTAGAGAAGACATGAGCTCCACTCTAAGATAATAGGAATGGTTCCGACTCTACTCTCATTAATATAATGATTCCATAACACAATGACAGATAAAAAGAACTTTTTATTCTACTCAAGGCTGGTTTTACATAAAAATAGACCATAACTCAGAGTCTGTAATGTCTATGGAAAGGTTATACTCGTTACCATCCAAATAGGCTGAGCTAATAAAAATTATATTTGTTACAATCCAAATAGATTAACCGGCCTTAAGGGCTTAGCTATGTATTACACTTTTCAATTTTCTTATAATTAAATTAACATAAAATAGTCCTCACAAATAAATCGCTGTTTCAGAAAGAGTTAAGCTCTGTTTAACAAAAATAGCCATCCCATTTACATAAGCAGATTCTCAGGTGGACGTGGGGAGTGGAAAAAGGCCCTTGTCTGTTGTGAGTGCTCCAGCAGGTACGGGCCCCTCCCTTGTTGTCCTCTGGATGGATGGTCACCTGGAGCCCCCTTCGATTCTTTACTGAATGCTCCCAGCCAACAGCCAGAAGGCAGAGCCTCAAATGACTCATCCATAAACTGGGAACAAATGGTGGGACCTTAGTCCCAGTACTCAGTTTCCTCCCAGAGTCTAAGCTCATGGGCAGGGTCTTCTGCCATTTCCTCGGCTCATCCTCCCTCCAGGATTCTGGCGTCTGGGTGTTTGCTTTCCAGCTACAAATCCTGTGCGAATGTTGCTTCTGTTTGTAAAATGCATTATTCAGAACTTTGATGTTTTTGTTCAGGTGCCAGGTTATTACTCTATCCCAGAAGTGCTCACAACAGTAAATAAATGATGACCTACGTTTCTCAGCTGAGAAGGTCTCCCACAAAAAAAAACAGATAGTCTGGAATCGGTTGAATTCCTTAAATGTTACCATCCTCATGAAGCTAATTAAGATCAGCCTTTTTTTGTTTTAGTCTGGAAATGTCTTAAGGAAGGGAAAGAAGTAGGGCAAGTTATGTGTCTGGTGCCATTTGAAACAATAAGAAACTTGAGTTTTCTTGTTCTTAAAGTCAAGAGGGAAGCTGGGCATAGTGGCACATGCCTGTAATCCCAGGACTTAGGAGGATGAGATAGGAGGATTGCAGGTTCGAGGACAGCCTCAGCAATATAGTGAGGCCCTCAGCAACTTAGCAAGACCCTGTTTCAAAATAAAAATAAAACAGGTCTGGGGGTGTAGCTTGGAGGTAGAATGCCCCTGGGTTCAATCCCTAATACAAAAAAAAAGTTAAGATGGAAAAAAATCACACAGAAAAGATGTGAGCTCCCATTGGCTGGGATCTTAGATATGAGGTAAGGCACTGGTGTTACAATAAACTTTAATTCTTCGTCTTAATTCTTCAACCCACACATCAAAATGTTGATCAGAAGAACCTTTCTTATTTAGAAATGGGAAAAAAAAGATTGCAAAGCTAGTGTGAGTCAGAGCCAATGGTACAAACCCAGAAATGAGGAAAGGCTCTGGAGAAGCCCAGGGTCGAAGGTTGCTGGACCCTGGAAGCACAGTGGCCCCCCATGATCACATTTGTATGCGGAGGGTGAGCAGGTAGTCTGCCCTCAGTGATGTGTTGGTTTACCTCAGTCTTGACTGCTCTTCTTTGAGCTCAATGGTTGGACAGTGAAAGGCAGTCTAAAAGGGCTCTCCAATAAAAGAATGTAAATACTCACCCCAACAGCCCCTTGTAGATCACTGTGATCATTTCCTTGAGAATAAATAGACCTTAGAAGATATCTACATCACATTGGAACAGACAGGGCGTAGCCTCTTACAATCTCTGTGTACCCTGCTGCTGCCCACCTTTGTGGCAAGTTAGTCCTCATTAGGACCTCCACAAAAGAATAAGCAAGACACATAGAGATGAGGCACCAATGAGTCCATTTTGCTACCTGTTGGCAGCTTTTGTTGAAGCTTTGGTGACAGGAGAAGTCAAAAGTAATGGTTTTATAAGGTATCTAAATTATTCTTTGACTTCATTTATGATGGCCGCCTCAGTCCCATCATCAAGGATGAGCAAGATTTGGTCTTGCACTTAAGATGAAAATGCTTTAATCCAAAGTGCTCTCTGGGACAAGTAGGTAAGAAATGTGGAAAGTTGCCATTTTATAGCTACCTCCCTTTTGGTGTATCCGATAGTAAAGTTATCATCTTTACCTCCCAAGTGTCTAACACAAAGTAGATGCTCAGTGAAGGTTATTTCAAAGGCACTACTTTGTTTGTCTTAGTCTACACTGGTTCTCAAAGTTGACTGGATATTGCTATCACCTAGGGAACTTGAAGAGATACTGGGGCCTGGGCTCCATGTCCAAAAGATGCTGAATTAGTCTTTGTTGGGTTTGGCCTGGACATGGGAGCTTTTCCCGAGATCCCTAGGAGATTGTAATATTCATCAAAGTGGGAGAATTATCTATGTGCCTGAAGGGCATCTGGAACAGAAGCCAGGTGGGGCAGGTGCAAGATGACATGCCTGTCACCCTAATCCCATCAGACGAGGGTCAAGAAAGAGGAACCAAGTGACCAGGTAGCTAAGGAATGGGAGCGTTTAAAAATGAAATTCTTGAGCCGGGCATGGTGGTGCACGCTTGTAATCCCAGTACTTTGGGAGGCAGAGACCGGAGGATCCGGGTTCACGGCCAGCCTCAGCTCTCTCTCTCTCTCTCTCTCTCTCTCTCTCTCTCTGTCTCTACTTAGTGAGGCCCTCCGCAACTTCGTGAGACCCGGTTTCAAAATAAAGTATAAAAAAATAGGGCCGGGGATGTGGCGCGGAGGTAGAACGCCCCTGGGCTCAATCCCCGGTACCGCAAAAAAAAAAAAAATGAAATTCTTGGGACACTGAGACAAAAAAAGTGAGTGAGATGAAAATTAGTTCAGAGGGTAAAGGCCAAGTTTTGAGCTATTTCTGATAAACACCCATCCAGAGATTAAACATCTTTGGCATACAACATGTGTCCCTTACGTGAGAAGTTGAGCCTCAGCTGGGGAAGTGCAATGGATGGGCAGAAGGTGCTTGAGCTACAAGCTGTGTAACAATTCCTGCTCCACCCAGTCAGCCTCAGAGACTGGATTGACTCTGCTCTGAAACACAGTGCTAAGGTCAGCCCCTTGGATGGTGGTGAAGCTGGCCAAGGAGTGAGTCTGCACAAAAGGAAGCACACTTGGACACATGGTTGCACACATTCATGCATGCACTCGCCTTCCCAAGCCCACGTCAGCACAAAATCTCTGAGACACCATTTCGGCAGACGTTATCCTTGCCAAAACTGCTTCCTTTTCCTGCCCATATGGCCAGTGTCAAGAGGTCTTCTCCAGGCTCACAGAGAGAGAAAAACTGGGTCAAGAGCAGGGAGGACTATATAGCTCAGTAGGGCAACTATGGCGGCCAACACTTAACTATCTTTGAGTAGCTGGTACAGAGGCTTTTGAGTATTCTGTTTTGTTTTGTTTTGTTTTGTTTTGTTTTTGCCGTACCGGGGATTGAACCCAGGGGCGTTCTACCTCCGCGCTACACCCCCAGCCCTATTCTTTATACTTTATCCTGAAACCGGGTCTCACGAAGTTGCGGAGTCTCACTAAGTAAAGAGAGGGAGAGAGGGAGAGAGAGCTGAGGCTGGCCGAGAACCCAGATTCTCCGGTCTCCGCCTCCCAAAGTACTGGGACCACAAGCGTGCGCCACCACGCCCGGCCTTGAGTATTCTGAACAAAAAGAAAAGTCAGTGATTGATGTATCAATTACCCTGATCTGATTACTATACCTTGTATAACTCTATAGAAATACCACGTTGGATGCCAAAATATGTATCCTTATTACATATCAATTAGAAATTTTAATTTTTTTAGATTACAATAAAATGCAAAACTTGAGATGAACTTCATATACAGTTATGTTGATATATATTATAAAAATTTATGTAGATATCATATACTTTCTTCTAAATCAAACTGTCATTAAAAAGAACCAAAGTCTTATTCATCTTTCTGTTGTCCATAGTCTGTCTCAAATTACCTGTACTAAAAGACTCTTTTTTAAAAAAATAATCCTACCTGTCATTGTCTGATACTTAATAAAAGTATTATTAATTACTCAAAAATTAAATTAAAAAGATAATAAATGTTTCAACAGACATAAAAAAGAGATGAACTTCAAAAAAAAAAAAGAGGAGTCATTGTTCGTGGTCCCCAACAAAAGCAGACCCCACCCCCATCATACCAGTCCCACTCCTGGGCTCCTGGTGGCCTGAGCAGCACACCCCCTGTCCTGGAGGCCTGGGAGTCCCCTCTGGGCAGCTCCCGTAGCACGGGCAAGAGCTTTCCCTTCCCACCATCCACTTTCCCTCTTGGCTACTCTGAGCTGGCCTGTGTGGTCTTTCCAGCCCATGCTGGGCTGCCCGGCATGTCCCTGACCTAAAGAACATCATTTGGTCCCTCTGATCAAAAGGGAATGGCTCCTGCTTCCCTGGCATTTTCTTTCTGACTTTTTTCCCCCTTTGGAGCCTATTTTTAACAGAAGCAATAATTCTCAGTCCCACCAGAGACCAAGCTCTCCAGGGAGATCAGCATTAAAGTCTGCTCCTCCCCAGAGCCAGTGTCGCTATGTCCATCCTGTGGCGTTCTAAATGCACAGCGTTCCCCTGGGAGAGTCCCCATGTTTCACAAACCCACTCCTCACGTGAAAATAGACCACGCTGAAAACAAACAGCCTCGCGGGCAGCGTGGGAGGAAAACATTGCCCCACATAGGAAGAAAGGCTCGGAGCCTTCTAATTTCAGATCCAAAGAGAGATGAAATTCTTCCCCACACACCTATGACATTTGTTCTGAGAATACTTGGTAAAAAAAAAAAAGAAAGAAAGAAAGAAATCGATTGTCAGAGTTAAAAAGGGCCCCAGAGATGATCTAGCCCAGGGATTATTAAGTAGGGACGCACATCAAAATCACCTGAGGAGGTTTTTCAACATGGACAAGCGATTCTGATTCACGAATTCGCGGTGAATTATAAAGGAATTAAAATGTCACCGGTCGGAGCTCTATTTTGCGTTGACTATTTGGGTGGATGGGGGAAAGGAAGTTATTTTTATCGTTGTCATTTTCTGCAAAGCACAGAAGCACAAATCGCTCATGAACGAGGCGCGCCCCTTTCACCTTGAGTTTGACAGGTGAATTTTTCTGCACCCTCACACTCTCCGCCGAAGGAAAGGACACAGAAAGTGGGAGAATGGTGGTGATCGCGTGGGAACAAAGAGAAGCCAATGAAGTTGAAATATTTGATCTTTTTTTTCCCCTTTTCTTTGATAGGGGCCCTCTCACATTTCCTCTCCCGCCGCTTCAATGGCTCATTCATGTCATTCCTTTGTTTCATTTGCCTTTCTCATCTTAGACATCTTTCCCCTTTACTACCTCTTTTGGTCCCCTTTCCCTCTCGCCTTCCCATTCCCCTCCGCAGAGCCTCCAGGGTAAAAATGAAAATGATTTCACCATATGCCTGACGCTTGGGGTTTCATGATGTGGAGCAAGGATGCAAACTTGGGGAACCCACAAAGGCAGCTTTGTCCCAAGTTCCTCTCGGTGCCCTCCTTGTACAAGGGTGGCTCAGTGGCTCCCAAACTCCTGGCAACCTACAAAAACAATCGCCCTGGATGGCTCACAGAAATGCAGATTTCCAGGCCTTTGCTTGACAGGCTTTGATTCAGTAACTGCAAGGTGGTACCCATTCGTTTAAGGAACAGCACTGAATGCGAATGATTATGGATCCATGAAAGGCACAGAGTCCTCTGATTTCTTATTTCCAACCTCAGTATAAAATGCTCAGCCTCCAGCTCTGAAACTCTGTGTCCCCTTTGGTGACCTGTCCATCACCATCAACACCCACCTCACGGGCCACAAGCACCCACGAGATGAGATGAGACCATGGTAGAAAATGGTCAGAACAAGGCCTGCCCCTCAACAGGCAGGCAAAAAGCAAAAGCTTCGGGACTCTTTATTCCGCACTCATTATCGAAAATCCAGCAGTTGCTTCTGATAAGTGTGATTCTTAAGAGAAAACAAAATGCTTATTGGAATTAAATTTGTCCTTCATGTCATAATTCTTGCATGTAATGGCGCACCCGAAACTTGGGAATTTTAGACAAAGAAAATATAGGTTCAACATCCTAATCTGAAAATCTGACATCCGAAATGCTCCAAAATCTGAAAAGTCCTTGAACACTAATCTAATGCCACTAGGGACAACGTCCACCTTAGGAAATGTTGTTTCATGCACAAAAGTATTAAAGATATTGAATAAAATTATCTTTGGGCATCTGGGCTCAGTGATGCATACCTTTAATCCCAGTACTTGAGAGACTGAGACAGGAGGATTGCAGGTTTGAGGCCAGCCTCAGTGACTTAGGGAGGCCCTTAGCATCTTAGCAAGACCCTGTCCCAAAACAAAATTTTTTTGTTTTTGTTTTTGTTTTTGTTTTTTTGTGGTACCGGGGATTGAACCCAGGGGCTTCTACCTCCACGCTACACCCCCGGCCCATTTTTATACTTTATTTTATTTTATACTTTATTTTTTATACTTTATTTTGAAACCGGGTCTCACGAAGTTGCGGAGGGCCTCACTAAGTAGAGAGAGAGAGAGAGAGAGAGAGAAAGGGAGAGAAAGAGAGAGAGAGAGAGAGAGAGAGAGAGAGAAAGGGAGAGAAAGAGAGAGAGAGAGAGAGAGAGAGAGAGCTGAGGCTGGCCGCGAACCTGAATCCTCCGGTCTCGCCTCCCAAAGTACTCGGATTACAAGCGTGTGCCACCATGCCCGGCTCCAAAACAAAATTTTGTTTTTTGGAAAAAAAAACAAAAAAAGGGGGATATAACTCAAAGGTAGAATGTCCCTGGATTCAATCCTCAGTACCCCACCCCCCAAAAAAATTATCTTCAGTCCACGTGTATAAAAGTGTGTAAGATATATATGAAACACAAATAAATTTTATATTTAGACTTGGGTCCCATTCCTAAGATGTCTCATGAGGCATACACAAATATTCCCAAACCCAAATAAATCCCTCAAATCTGAAACAATTCTGGTCCCAAAGATACTAACCAAGCTGGAGTTTCTTTAATGTCCTCCTTCCTGAGACACCCCTCTTCTCTAATGGACCCTTCATTGTTGGGTGAGAGTCATGTCACGCGTAATAAAGGATGCATTTGCGTTTCACCTTTTGTTTCAGTGTTAGTGTAAGAAATAGACTTCATGGAATGTTCTAGACTTCTCTGCCAACCACACCCTCCATCTGGTCCCCATGCATTTCTACCTGTGCCCCAGGCAGGAATGATCACTGGCCCTTTCCCTATCATTTTACATAGCTCTCAGTTTCCTTGTTGTTTTTTTTTTTTCCACATTTTCTGTTCTATTGCTTAAAAAAAAAAAAAATTGTGTCTGTCTCCTCCACTGGGCCTGGCACACTCTTTCTGTACTCTTTGGACAGAAAAAGTGTTTGCAGCATCCCTGGATCCCCTGCTCTTCTTCAAGAGCATAATAGGCATTAGGTGATGTGTCAATAAGGCCTGGACTTCTGATTTCCTAGGAGGGAAAGTGACAAAAATATGGGGGAAACCCACAAAATTTGGGTGAAGTCATCTGATAGGTAAACCAAAGACAGTTCCCTCTTCATAGTTTTAGTCACATCTCCTCCCCCGGTTGTTGCAAAATGGTTAATTCCCAATGCAAGCTTAACTCCCCCCAGTGCAGCAGGACAGATGGAGAAGACACGAGCCGAGCCGCTCCACACTTCAGGAGAAGGAATGCAGAAGCAGTCTCCTGAGGTTCGCCTCGACCTGACGTGTCCTGCAATATGAAATTTCAGCACTCAGGACCTTACTTAGCAGAGAGTGTGTAACCCATAGATATTTCTAGAAAAGGAATAACCATGCATTTTGATCCTTTTGTTAGTACCCTTCAAAACTACAGTCCTGGGTTACATGGTTTTGTTTGGGAATTATTGCAATTGAGGGGGATTGATTTATGCCAAAGTTTATCTATTGTTTCCAAATATCACTTCATTGCATTTCTGGTTTATGTAACTCAGGCATTATGTAATATGCCTGGGGTTGTCATAACAGATTATCACAAACTGGCTGGCTTAAAACAAGAGCAACCTGTTCACTCATATTCTAGAAGATAGAAGATCAAGGTGTTGGTGAACCCCTCCTTCCACTGAAGGCCCCAGGGAAAACTCCTCCCTTGCCTCTTCTAGCTTCTCATGGTTGCTAGCAATCATCCCTGTCCCTTGGCTTGAGAATACATCACTGCAATCCGTGTCCACCTTCAAGTGACATTCTTACTCTATGTCTATGTCTAAATTTCCCTCTTCTTATAAAAAGATTTCATATAGTATCAGGGACCGTCCTCAACTTACTTTGATTATATCTGCCTCATTTCCGATTAAGGTCACATTCATAGATCCTGAGTGGACGTAAATTTTTTTTGGGGGGTGGGGTGGGGGAGGACACAATTCAACCCAATACAAACACTCTCTTGTCCTGAGAACTGTAAGCATGTGGTGTGTTGGAATTTGTCTCAGCCAACTTTTAGGAAGGAAAAGCAGATTTTTATTTCCCTAAAGCCTTGTCCTTACCAGTGGTTTGCAGGATGGTTCCGGGTGGGGGTTCAGGAATGGGGCCCATTCAAAAACAGGGAGGGAGGGCCCTGGGAGGAGGGTCTATGACTATGTTTCTGGACTGACTCCCATCCCAGAGAGAAGATTCTCCCATCATGGAGTTAGGAGAGTCAGGGAAGGGGAGAAGACAGAAATGATCAGGGCTTCACACTCTGGCAGCCACATTTAAGATCTCAGAGTTTAATCCACTGTGTGTATATATACCACAATCTTGCTAGCATGTATAGAGAGGGAGGAGGAGGAAAGAGGTTGTGGGCATATATGAATCTCATTGCAATGTATAATTACAATGCACGTATATATATACATATATATGTATGTATTTTTTTAAGATTTTGAAGTTGAAAGGTGTCTTAGTTCCAGCTACCATACCCCAAACCACAGAGCACAAAGTTTAAACAACAGAAGTTTATTTTCTCACAGACCTGGAGGCTGGAAGTCTGAGATCAGGGCACCTGCATGATCAGTTCCTGGTGAGGCCTCTGTTCCTGGCGGGCAGGTGGCCTCCTCCTTCCATCTGTGTCCCCACCCTGCCCTTCCCCTATTTGTGCACATCCCTGGCTCCTCCTCCTCTTCTCATATGGGCACCAGTCCTACCAGATTGCAGCCACAGTCATGACCCCATTTAACCTGAATTTCCACCTGAAAATGCTATCTCCCAGTGACACTAGGGGTTAGTGCTTCTAGCATATGAACTTTAGCAGGACACAATTCAATCCATAGCAGAAGGGACCTGGGAAGTCACCGCACATGAGGACTGTCTTGCAAGGTGAAGAGACGTCATAGAGTTCACTCGGCTTGGAGAGATGCAGATGTGTGATCTGCAAGAGCCACGAGTTCAAAGTCAGTTGACATCTCCCTTTTCTGCCCCCTTCTCAGAAGACACAAAATAAACAGTACTTGGGAGGCTGAGACATGAGGATCACAGGTTCGAGGCCAGCCTCAGCTACTTAGTGAGGCCCTCCGCAACCTAATGAGACCCTGTTTTAAAATAAAGAATAAAAAATAGGGTTGGGGGAATAGCTCGGAAGTAGAATGCCCCTGAGTTCAATCCCCAGTACTGCAAAAAAAAAAAAATTCAACTTTGAAAATAAACAAATACTATTTTTTTTGGTACTGGGGATTGAACCGAGGGGCATTGTACCTCTGAGCCACATGCCAACCCTATTTTATTTTTTATTTTTTGAAACAGGGTCTTGCTAATTTGCTGAGCCCAGTCTCAAATCCACGATCCTCCTGTTTCAGCCTTCCAAGTACTAGGATTACAGGCATGTACCACCATGCCAGGCTAAACAAATATTTCTTAATAAGCACACATGGATGGCACTCCCTGCATTTTGACTTATGCCTAGAGACAGCATACAGAAATGTGAGCTAAAGGTTCCTTCTTTGAGACAGAAACACAGAAAAAATGCATAACCCATTTTGGATTTCCCTGAAACCTGGTATATGCCTTACAAAGACTAGGCAAGGCACTAAATACAATTATATAAATACTAAAAGGTACTGTTTTATTTAATACTTATACTATAGTAAGCACGCCACATATATTAACTCACGTAATTTTCACAATAATTTAATAGGTAGATTCTTTTATTATTGGCATTTTGTAGATAAGTTGAAGGGAAGTTTATGTACTCGACTCTCATTCGTATATAAATGAACGGATGAATCAAGGTATCTGAAGACCCCTGTGAGCTCTGTGTTTAACCGACATTGCTTATGTTCATTTTTGATGTCTTACTATTTTAATACTTTAATAAATATTGTACATATGTACTAAGGGTTTTTTGTTGTTATTGTTGTTGGAGGTAAGAAGATGTCAGGCAAACCACACTAATAATGAAGCCAATAACTATAAACATTCAACTCTCTGTATCGGTGTTTTTATATCAAACCCTAGTGCGCACAGTTAAACTAAAGCAAGTTTCCCCAAAAGAGTACTTAATCTCACTATATCTTATATAGTGTCCTATATTCTGTTGTATTCTATTTTAGCCTAGACTAGTTTGTGTGTCTATGTGTGTGGACATAACCTATATATCACATATGTATAACAGATATAGTATACACATTTATATATATTTTATATATAACATATTTTTCAATATTTACATGGATATATGCACCTACAAAATGGAATTTTCTTTCACCTTCTGCTGCTAAAATCCAGAATAATAAAGATACTGTGATGTGTATACATGTAAAAGCTTTCAGAATGTTAAAAGCAAACAGACTGCTTTGTTAGCCTGAGGTGGAAGGGACTGCCAAATCTCAGATTCACTGGGAGCTCAGTGGATTTTTCTGCAGACCTATCAGTACATTCCCTTTCATTGGAGGTGACCTTCTAAGAGGAACACATATTATACTTTCGAGAAACAGTTCAGGCCACAATCAGATTGTGTCTCTACCGAGGTTCTGAACTGTGACATTTGCATCCTGGGAGGTGAATTCAAGTTCTTGTGAATTTCCTGTACTAAGGTAGCTCTATTTTCTTAACATGAACTCTTATTATGTAACAGACTTCCTCAATTACAAGATCCGAAGCCGATGTTACAAACATTGGGTTGGATGCCTTCTGTCAGAGACAACGGTAGGACATGTGGAAATTTGCATCTTCCAAAGCTACTGTTGGGGCTTAGAAAATGATGCCCCAGAATGAAGGACTCAGAAGCAATCTCTCTCTGACTTTCTCCTGGTCTCCTTCTCCCCTGGGGCAAGTCATAGAAACTAGACTTTCTCTTCCCCAAGGCAGGTCATAGAGACCAGAAACCCTCTTCCCCTTCAAAGCCAGGCATAAAGCCTAAAAATACCACTCTAACCTTCCCCCAACTTTCTGTCTTAGACCTGTCAAAAAGAAATTCTCTGTCCTGCTTGAGAATAGGTCATAAGATCCCTATTCCAGAAGGGGCCCTGCCCCAAACCTGAGAGGAAGGAGCTCTGCATAGAGACGTCAAGGAGAAGCTAAACAGACAGTCTTTGCTGGGTCTCCCTCCTCCATCTCTTACTATTAACTCCTGCCCTTTTTTTTTCCAATAGTATTTCTACATAGCTGTCCCAGCTTCATTAAACCAAAGCATAAAATTGGGTAGTTCAACAGAGTGTGGTGGTATAACCCTGTAATCCCTGTACTTGGAAGGATGAGACAGGAGGATCGCAGGTTCGAGGCCAGTCTCAGCAACTTAGCAAGACCCTGTCACAAAATAAAAAGGTATGGGGGATGTAACGCAGAGATGGAATGACCCTGGGCTCAATCCCCAGTACAATAAATAAACAAACAAACAAACAAATAAATAAATAATAAATACTCACCCTGAGTTTTTGAGTCTTCATTTGGGTTGATCAAATAAATTTGGTATGCTTTTCTCCCATTAACCTGTCTTTTGTTATATGACCCTTACAATGAACAGGAAAAGAATCACCCCTTTCCCAACCCTACACTGTAGAGAGGAAAAACCTCAAGGAGTGAGTTGAAATGCATTTTGGAAAGGTGTGCTCGGGAAGGTAAAAAAGAGCAAATATGTCTAAGAGTGACAAAGATATCTGCAGGACAAGGGATGGAACTGGAGAATATTATGCTCAGTGAGACTAGGCAGTCTCGGAAAGTCAAGGGTGGTATGTTTTCTCTCCTTTGTGGAAGCTAGAGAGAAAATAGGAAACATAAGGGCCTTTAAATAATGCAAAGATAGAGCGATGGAGTAGTTGAAGGGGGTCTGGGTGAGAGTTACGGAGGGGAAGAGGGAGAGCTAGAGAAAGAAACAGTTCAAAAAATATACGGTAACATGTGAATGTATTCTTACCAATCTCACTAACTTATGTGGGGAGGGAGGAAGAGGGAATGGGGTAAAATGTGGCCGGGCGTGGTGGTGCACGCTTGTAATCCCAGTACTTTGGGAGGCGGAGACCAGAGGATCCGGGTTCGCGGCCAGCCTCAGCTCTCTCTCTCTCTCTCTCTCTCTCTCCCTGTCTCTCTCTCTCTCTCTCTCTCTCTCTCTCTCTCTCTCTCTGTCTCTCTCTCTTTCTCTCTCTGTCTCTCTCTCTCTACTTAGTGAGGCCCTCCGCAACTTCGTGAGACCCGGTTTCAAAATAAAGTATAAAAAATAGGACCGGGGGTGTAGCGCGGAGGTAGAACGCCCCTGGGTTCAATCCCCGGTGCCTCAAAAAAAAACAAAATGTGTAAGGGAATATGCAAAGAGCTGTGTGCATGTCTTTTTTTAACACGTGGACCCTCCCTAAGATGAATAACTGCAATGTACAAATAAATTATGAAAAAGTAAAAAATAAAAGGATGAAAAAGAGAGGGGCTCGAAGCATTCCCTGTTTGTATGCTCTGTTTAGTTTTAAAGATACCATGAAAACGTAATACTGCACAGGCAGTTAATTTTTTAGGCTGTTTCCTAAAATATAAAAAGATTCAGATCTTGTTCGGAGGAGTAAATGCTTTGTGAAGAACAAAGGAACACAAATGATTGTGCCACCACAGAACTTAAAAGTTGTGGGGGTAAACTTTGATATTCGCTTTTCCCCTCAAAAAAAAAAAACAATATTAATTCCCTTGCCTTCCCCCCTTTCTAAAGCAAGTGAGAGTCATCTTTCACTAAGCCATGCCAAGAGATGATTCTAAATATATTGGGTAATCCAAAACAGTATTTGTGTTTGGCATTGGAATGCACTTGATCGGAGTGGAGTTTCTAAAGGCAGTGAAATCTGCGCTCCCTCCCTGAGGATGGCGATGCGGTAGATCCTTCCAGAAGCCTGCTCTGTGTCAAGGAGGGGCTGACTGAGAACACTAATATTGTGAATACATCAACTGTTTGTGGTTCACCAAGACTTTTGTCCTGAGATTCTCAAAGTTGTACGGCATCAGGGGAACCTGGAGGGTTTGTGGAAATATGACCTGCTGAGCCACATCCCTGAGTTCTGGTTCGGTGGGCTGAGGTGGGGCCAGGGAATGTGCGTCGACATAGTGCTGCTGCTGCTGTTGCTGCTGCTGCTGCTGCTGCTGCTGCTGCTGCTGCTGTTTTCTGGAACACACCCTGAGAGCCACTGCTGGAGTCCACCATGCAGAATTGGGACACTTGGACTTTATCCCAGGGTAGGGACTAGAGCCTTCCTGATTTCTTTAGAAATAAGCCGGGCGTGCTGGCTCACGCTTGTAATCCCAGTACTTGGGAGGCTGAGATAGGAGGATCCAGGTTCCTGGCCAGCCTCAGCTACTTAGTGAGGCCCTCTGCAACTTAGTGAGACCCTGTTGCAAAATAAAGAATAAAAAATAGGGCTGGGGGTGTAGCTTGGAGGTAGAATCCCCCTGGGTTCAATCCCCAGTTCTGCAAAAAATAAAAAAATAGAAATATTGACTTCAATCTGGTGATCAAAGTGACAGATGGTGAAACACCCGCAATGGTCTGTAAGTAAATAAAAGAAAGGGACTGTGACAGCCACAAGAATGCCATTCCCACTGCGCTAAAACGTCCAGAACTTTGCACTCAGCTGAGATTTTTCAATGTTGCATCCTTCAAGAAAGGGAAGAAGAGAGTTTTGTGAGATTTAATGACTGTACCAATAAGTGAAGAATGCCTCATCCTCCTTCAATCAACAGATCCCCTCTCTTTATGTCACCAGAGAGAGAAGAAGCAAGAAGGGCTAGTGTGTCGATCCCACCAGCAGCCTGAAAGTTATCTGGAGAGAAAGTAAGGATTTGGGGAGTATAGAAGCTGCTAGACACAGGGAATGTTAAAGAAGAAAAAGAGAAAGAGAGAGAGAGTAGAAAGGAAGGATGGGAGAGAAGGAGGAAGAGAAGGAGGAAGGAAAGAAAAACAGTTAAGCGAAGTAATAGAAGCAGTGCTTTTGGTAACTGTGTTTCTCCAAAACAGTTTACCAAGCGACCTCTCGGGCAGGAGGCTGAGGACCACAACTCTTACTGGGATTCTGTTTCCCACAATTCCACAGGGCAGTTGGCGCGAAACAAAGATGCGCCTGCTGGCTGGGGAGTTCCAGGTAAGCCACCTGAAAGAGCCACCGGGAGTGGGGGGTGGCAGCTTGCTTTAAGAGAAAAAGACTTTATTAAAATTCAAAGACAAAAAATAAGCTGAGATGATTTAGAAAGCATTATGCATGTATTGAACAAACACTGCTAAAGACGTTTCAGCAAACCGTATGTTTAAAAAGTAATAAATAGCTATTGTGCTTACTTCATAAACTTGTCAGACGGTCTTCATTTTATTTTCCTGAACAAACTGAATTTCTGTACTGCTCATCCCCAGCCAGTTAATAAATACATCACCCTAAAAAGTGCTGTGGTATTAAATTTACAGCAGATAAAATATGGATGAAGTTGCTGGGCCGTAGGTGTGTCAAGTGTGATTTAATATCTCACACTCCTTCTTATGAAGAGTAAAAGATTACTCGGCTGCCTCTACTGCCAGAGAGCGACCTTTGACCCCGAGTAACAGCCACTCAGCAAATAGCACCAAATGAAGACGGAGAATAACATATAGATTTGCTATAAGAAAAAAACTGATCTAAATCCATATATCAAATCTGCTGATCAGAGCGCTGGAGAACGCCTCATAATCATTCCTATGCAATAACAGAAAAGAGACCTTCCTGAAAGTGGAGGGGATTTTTTTTTAAATTTTTTACTTTATTACTATTATTATTACTTGCTTTTTTTTTTTGGCAGTACTTGGGATCAAAACCATAGCTTTGTGCATGCTAGGCAAGTGTGCTACCACTGAGCTACACCCCCAGCTCTTATTACTTGCCTTTTATATCACTGGAATAAAATCTCCTTAGAAGAAAATGCTCTCTGACTTAATGCCTTGATGGTATTTTCTTCTCTCTGCAGAAACTCTAGGTTCTGGGAACATTTCAGAGATCTAGAGAATCTTATAAATGAAGGCCGTGTTCCCCAGGGAAATTTCTCAACCATCTGACTTAATTTATATCTTTTTAAAAAGTTCTATCTGAAATGATAAAAAAAAATCTCCAAGGAAAACATTTGTTAGCACAGAAAATAAATTCTTATGATTAACATTTTGCCACCCCCAAAAAAGGCTCGTGACTCAGAGAGTTCTCTGCACTTCAAAGGTGGGAGAGGGATGAGCTTTAAAACAAGAGTGAAAAAATGAAGCAAATTGCTGCTGAGCTATTTTTATTTCAAATATATAAAAGTAGAGTTGGTAAGTGCCACGTATAAATCTTCAAAGTGCGGATTGCCAAGGGTCTTCCTCTAAAGATTGCTAGGAAAAAATAAACTTGGGCAATTAAAGAGGCTTTTCTTTTCGCCACGGAAGGCAGGGAAGTGGCCGGGTGTCCCCTGGGCTCCGGTACCCTCTGTGTTCCCAGGCAGCAGTACACCTTTGCTAATTTCTTTTTTTAACTCTCTTCAGCTCTGGGGCCTTAGCAAATCAAAGCTTTGGTCACCTCCTCCCAAATTTGAGCAATGCCCAAGGCCTGTGGTTTTGTTGCTTGTGTATTTGTTTTTTACTGGGCAGTGTTCTGCTCAGTCAGTAATTGGTTTTCCTGGGCCAGAGGGGCTTGCGGACCAGGCTGTGTCTTTCAAATTTCTTCAATGGTGAACAGTGAGGCGTTGGCACTAGCAGCTAGGTTTACACAATAGCTCTGACTCTTAAAAATACATGAACTGAAGGGAAATAATCCAAAACAGGTGAGAGACAGGATTGTGTAGGGTGGTTTGGGAGGGCGTGTGTGTGTGTGTGTGTGTGTGTGTGAACACATTTGCAACGGGAACGTTCTCAAAGGAGCTGGGCTGGGCAGGCCTGCAGCCTCTTCTCAGACTGTCCCAGATGTGGCTCAAACAGCTGTCCATCTCTGCACCATTCTGAGCATGTGTTTCCCTCATCTGATTGTGCGAAGGATTGGCCAAGGCAGGGTGACATTTCCTGAATGACAAACGTGCCCGTTGTAGGGGCTGAGTCAGCTCTCCGGTGTGCTGGCAATCCTCTGTGCCAGGAAGAGCGGAGACCAGGCCCTCCGCTTCTGTGGCCAGTGGGTGAGCTGGACCAGCTGTTAAGGAGATGGGAAGGGGAGAGAGACGAACTCTTTATGCTTGGGATTCTTTTCTTTTTAAAGTACATATGTGCAAAGCCGGGCGTGGTGGCGCATGCTTGTAATCCCAGTACCTGGGAGGCTGAGACAGGAGGATCCGGGTTCGCAGCCAGCCTCAGCTACTTAGTGAGGCCCTCCGCAACTTAGTGAGACCCTGTTTCAAAATAAAGGATAAAAAATAGGGCTGGGGGTGTAGCTCAGAGGTAAAATGTCCCTGGGTTTAATCCCCAGTACCGCAATAAATAAATAAATAAATAAATAAAGCATATATGTGCAAATTGTAAACCATAAAGAGAAGAATTTGGAGCCAACTGGCAAAAATGTCAGTCTTTCCCACACTGGCCAGACTAGGAAGCAAAACAGCATTTAGTTAACATTTGAAAAAAAAAATAATAACACCCTGGCTTTGACATATCATAGTTTCCAAAAACTAATTTCCCTTTATGCACTACTTTATTTTGATGTGTGTGTGTGTGTGTGTGTGTGTGTGTGTGTGTGTGTGTGTGTGTATTACTAGGGATTGAACACAGGGGCATTCTCCCTCTGGGCTACAACCCTGGCCTTATTTTATTTTGTATTTTGAAAAAGGGTCTCACTAAGTTGCTGCGTGTTCTCCGCAAACTTGTGATCCTCCTGTCTCAGCCTCCCAAGTACTGGGATTACATGTATGTGCCACCGTGCCTGGCTGATTCTTTTATTATTATTTCCATTTTCCATCCAATTTGTAGATCATACTATTAACTATTTCTCAATATAGGATCTCTCCCTTGGGAAATAAAAAACACTGGGAAAACATGGTCGGAAAGGGACTTGTGATCCCTTATCCTATGGTGGCCAGGAAGACCCCCCACCTGAGAATGGCATGAAAGGAGTTTCTTCAAATGACAGTCTTTCATGCTCTTCTCGTATATGTTGAAAGGATCTACCTATCAGCTTGGGGTCTGCACCGTATTCGCAAAACTGGCTTTTGGGGAAGTAGGCACACTGCAAATTATCCCATAGTAACTCATTAGCATTTCAAAACCACTTTTCTTTTTTTTTTTAAAGCTAACAATACCATTAATTATCCCTTTTATGAAACCTGGTAATGGCTGTTTACTTGTCATAAATTAATATGACACTGTCAGGACCCAAGCACCCCTGCGTGGTATTGCGTTTGTGCTCGCCTTTAAGAGGCTACAAAACCGAGCAGATCTCTGCCGTTCTCTCCTGAGATTATATGTGTCACAAAAATCTTGCAACTCCTGCTGCTTCAAGTCCCTGGCACCCCTTTCCGGTGTGTGCCTTCTGGTCCTCTGTCCTCCTGGACAGCCCTTCCCTGAAAAGTGCCTACTTGAAGTCAACAAGGACCTGAGAGATGTCAGTACCCGCCTTTCTAATCCACGCACTCCCTGGTACTCCAGCTCTTGCCAAATCAAGTGGCAAAAAATGGCATGATTTACTTTAGCTTACTTTTTCCTTTGCTTTTTTTTTTTTTGGTTTTTGTTTGTTTTGATGTTTGCTTGTTTTTTGGCAATGCTGTGCATTGAACCCAGGGCCTTGGACATGCTATGCAAGAGCTACACCCCGGCCCCTACTTTTGTGGTCACATCCGTGTGTGTGTGTCTGTGTGTGTGTATGTGTGTGTGTGTGTGTGTGTGTGTGTGTGTGTGTTTCTTAATAGCGTTTAATTTTTAAAGCAATTCTGGATTCTTCCTGGTGTATTTTTAATATTCTATCTAAAGATATTTTCTTCATTCAGTGATTGGGGATGAAAACATTTGGCAATCATGAACCATGGCTTTTAGGAGACGGGGAAACAAGCAGCTCGTGTTCATGGTGGGTGCCAAAGCCAACAAGTACTAGATCAAAGAGGCTATGAAGAAGGTCCGTGACTCTGACGTGGCCACGGTCAACACCCTGGTCGGGCCCGAAGAAGAAAAGAAGCCATGTGTTCTGCCGGTTCTTGACTATGATGCTTTGGATGTTAACTATCAAACTGAGACATCTAAACTGGAGAGAAGAAAATCCAGCTGTGTGAAGATATCATTTAGGCACAATTTTGAAACACATATATATTGACTGTGATAGTCAGCTTCTACTGTATACATTTGCTGGCTCCATGATAAAAATGCGAAGCATGAGGTCAGCATCTATGAACGGCTCAGAAAGGAAAAAGGGGAATGCTGATGGAGAACTGTGGGTGAGCCTCAGCTCGTCGCCTGTTGGAAGTGTTACAGTTATCTCTCTTGGGCTACATACAATTATTTAATAGATTAACATCAACAAATATCCTTCCCCATTGAGAACAATCTGTTTTGAAATACCCTACCTGATGTTATTAAATATTTTAATGTTCCACTAAAAAATAAATAAATAAATAAGTAAATAAATAAACCATGGCTTTTGAGCTGCATGGACAAGAAAGAATCCGCCACCCTGAAACAGGAGAATGGAAAACAATGTCATACTGAACCACCCTGCTGTGAAAGGAGTTCAGGAGATGCTGTCCCAAAGTATGACACTTTGGTTTGCTGGTGACTTTGAACTGAGAGCAGGAGGGGAAGGCGGGATGCAGTTGGAGGCTTTGCACTGTCCTCCGAAAACAGGGACCCTCAGAAAGGGACTCGATTGTCATGGATCCCTCCCTGGGCATCTCATCATTCAGAAAAGATTGGATCCTATCACAGAAGAGGAGGACCTGGAGGTCAGCACCTTTGTCACAGGCGGTCAACTAGTCTTCAGAGGCCCCGCTCATCTTTTCCAAAACTCACTCTCCCCTAGTTGCTGATATTCCCATCTGTTGTAGTCAGCAGTTCTCACCACTGCGACCCAAACACCTGACACGCAAAACTGAGAGGAAGAATTTTATTTGCTCTCAGTTTTGGAGATTGCAGTCCGTGTTAGACCCGCTTCCAAGCAGGAGCTAGGACTACAGGTCCTCAGGTATCATGGAGGAGGGAGAGAGAGAGAGAGGGAGGGAGGGAGGGAGAGAGAGAG
>PVJS01020021.1:0-33070 GCA_004027185.1 Glis glis | reverse complement strand
CTGATAATTTTCACATCCCTGTGTCTGACCTACTTATTGATACACACACACACACACACACACACACATATAAAATTTTTGTATGGTACCAGGAATTGAACCTAGAGGCATTCTACCTTCAAGCTACACCCCCAGACTTTTTTATTTTTAAATAGGGTATCGCTAGGTTGTTGAGAGTCTCACTAAATTGCTGAGGCTGGTTTTGAGCCTGCAGTCCTACTGTTTCAGCCTCCCAAGTACTGAGATTACAGGCATGTGCCACCACACCTGGCTTAGAGACACACACACATACAAACCCCAATATACTGTATATGTAAATAGTGTGTATTTCCATGCATCTATACATGTACACATAAATATATATGCACTAATTCAAATGAAAATATTAGCTTAATTAAAATGCTAGGTTTGAATAAAAAACTAGTATTAGCTCATTGGTATTTTATCAGAAATATTATAGTTTTCCACATATTGTCTTCTTTTCTTCTATTTAATCCATTGGCATATTGTAGCAGGTGGAATCAGTTTAATATGGACTCTACTTTTTTTCCCATGGTTGTAGATCAATAGTTGAGAGGGAAAGAGGTACATTTGTCAAAATTAATTATAGATAGTATTTTCCCAGATCCGGAGCATTTGTTCTAGGATTCCATCATAAGAAAGAATGTTTTGACTATATTTGTGTTGTGATTTCATAACAGGATTTCTGAGTAACTGCAACTGTAAAGTACTTTAACTATTCCAGGGTTATTGTCATTAATATTTCACATAACCAAGTTGTAAGTCTGAATTTCTCCATTGGCAGAATCCCCCTAATATGTTGAAAGGGAAATAGGTAATAACTTCAAATTAAGCTCAAATTTACTTTACATCCAAACTCACTGTAATCTCATTTTTTATTTCTTGCATTATAAGGAAGCAAATGTATTCAAAGTTGAGTTTGAGTGTACCTAAGGAAATAATTCCCTTTTATTAAGGAAGCTTCATATTTAGCTTTTAGGTCAAATTAATTATACTGACAGTATGATGTTATTAAGTGTGTGTGTATATGTATGTGCTACCTGGGATTGAACCCAAGGGCGTTCTGCCTCTGAGCTACATCCCCAGCCCTATGTCATTTTTTAAATTTTGAAACAGGGTCTCACTAAGTTACTGTGCACTAGCCTGCCTGGAACCTGTGATCCTCCTATCACAGGTTCCCAAGTATTGGGATTACAGACATGCACCACAGCACCTGGTTATTAATTTCCACTAATGATAAAAAAGAAATTTGTATCAATCTTGAATGACTCTCTGTGGCATAGCTTATTGTATCATAAAAATCTCAGGTGTATACCACTGAGAGGAATTATAGAAAACAGACAATAGGAGCCTCAATGAGATATGTATAGTTGGGATAGTAATCAAAGCTATCCTAGTACATTCAAAGGCTTTGTCATCAATTGAAAAATGAAACAGCAACTTTAAACTTAATGATTTGCTTTAAAATAATAGTAAAAATTTTATCTTACTTGATGTAATCCAGGTAATTAGCCCTGGGACTTTTTGACTTTTATTTTTAATTTTATTTATTCATTTTTATTTTGTTACTTGGATCCTTTTATCTTTTATTTACCCCACTTGGTATACGACACAGCCAAAATTTGGACATGAGAAATGACTAGGGAAATTCCTGGGGGCAGATATTTCATAATACTATTAAAAGATAAATCAAGACACATTAAATTTTTAAATAGCTTATTTGAGCAGACAGAGTGACTCATGAATCAGACAGCTCCAGACCACAGGTGGCCAGGGCTCCAACAGTGGGGCAGGAGAGGTAGGCTCTCACAGGGTCTGTTTGGAAGGAAAGCAAAGAAAATATGTGATTGGTTAAAGTGGACCTGTAGCCTTACTTAGATCACTTCAGTGGAAAGTTCTTAGTTAAAGGTTAGTTGGTGGTTTCTGATTGGTTACACTTTAGCAGAGGAATATTCATAATCATAGGCCAGTTGGCAGTTGCTAATCATCCTAGAATCTGACTGTTCTCACTGAATTGGATTTTGGTATGTTTACTTAGAAAGCCAGAGCCCTGGAGACCCCTGAGTCTAATGGCCTCTCAACTAATTACTTAAAAATTCTGTTTATCATGGCACATATGGTAGGAAATAGAACATTTTTTTCTGCTCTGTGGCTGGGATATTGCTCCCTTATGATAAAACATTAATAAAAGATTATTAGTTGCTGAGCTAATATTTTCTAACACATATGGAAAAATTATTTCAAATAACTTGTAGCGTGACCTCCAAGAGTGAATTAGAAATACAACATTAAGAATTACTAAATTGCTCATGATATATTAAGATATATTCTCAAAATCACAGTGTCTTGAGCTCTGATTATGGCTTCAGGCTGGCTAACTGTACTTTCCCCATAGGATCACATTTGAACAAGGTGGCATGCTTAAATTGTTATAGCTAATATTTTTTCTGATGAATTAAATTAATTCTCTTATCTCTTTGGTTGGTACACTGGGAAACTAGTGTTTTATCTTTTCTTCTTAGTTCAAAACTCCACAAATAGAAGCATGAGTAAGCAAACACCACGATCAATGTCTGATAAAAAACCTAAGAGTTTATTTTTCCCTCTCGAAACTACCATTTTTTATTTGTTTCATTAAACTGGCAACTGTAAGCAATATTCCAACCTTTATGTATCATAATGTGTAAAGCACTTGGTGTGTTGTCTTGTTCTCCTATCTTTCCGAGATACTGCCTTCCCATTTTTCATTTTGAAGTGTTTGGGAGTTAATGAAGTCCTCTTCCCTGCTTCGGACTTCAGAAACACTTGTATAGAATAGGCTTTGACTATGCGCTCTAATCTCCTTTAGTACAAATGGTCAGCATGGAGTATATTTTTGCCCTTATGCTTTATTTTTGAACATTTGTTATATAGCTGGAAAAGGCCAGACCCCCATGGAATCTTATCTAAGCACTGCAGAGTGCTGGAATGCATCATATTATTGGTATTAATAAGAAGAAAAATTAGCCACTGCAATAGACACTGGGAAATGTTTCAAATCACAGAGAGGGGCTTTCTTTGGATGGAGCTGAAAAGAAAATAGGACAGCAGGGAAATAGATCTGAGGAGGGTTTTAAAATGTATGGAAATCAAACAAAGCTATTGGTGAAAAATGGTTTCCTACTAGACTAAATTAAAATGTACAGATGTACACTATGTGTGTGGGTGCATGTGCCTGTGTATGAGTGTGTTATGTATGTAAAGGCAAGAAAGTACATGTCCACATGGGACAGTAAAGTTGAAAAATGAAGGAATTTTTGGCTGAGAGTATAATTAATAGGTTCAAGTAGGTTTTTTTTTTTAGTTCTTTGTAAATTCCCTCCACTATTTATTTGCATTGCTAATGGAATCTTGGCCATAAGGGGTCAGATGAGAAGATTTTTACTTAACTACAATTAGATTGACATTGTAAATTAGATTGTTAACTAAACAAAACCAAATAAAGATAATAAAATCATCAGGGATTTTTACTTTTAAAATGTCCATTGAAAAGTTCACTGAAATGTTTGTAGATTGACTAGTTACAAGGCACAAATATATTAGGCAGTTACCAAGTTCACTTAATTTTACGGTAAAAACAAAAGGGAATTGAAATATTTTAAATAAAATAAAACTAAAATAGTTAGTGGACATATTTATTCCTTTTCTGTAAATTAATTGAGGGATAATTTTATATATTTTTTTCTCATTAGATGCATCCTTTACCTTTAGGTATTTAGTAAGGAAACTTGTTAGATGGATGAATGAATGAAGGATCCCTAGGAAAATAAATTGAATATCTTTATTACTGTCCACAAAATACAGATTCAATCTAAATGCTAATTAAAATGTTATTTCATATAGTTACAAACTCAAACTATTGATAGGCTTCAGAGGATAGATTGCTCAAATTTCAAGGTGGGCAAGACTGATATGGATAGGAATACTGCAGCGCAGCCCTCATGCTGGGAGAAGTGAAATAGCCCAGGAACACCCTACAAACCTAACATCTACAAACACAAACTGATTATTGGCTCAATAGGGGATCTTCTCCTAAATTCAAGAATAAGTATAAAAATATGAATCTACTGGTATCAAAAGAAAAAGAATCAGTAAGCAAAGTAGATACCAAGCAAAGTCTGTATTCTTGCTATGCAGCCTTGGGAAAGATAAAGAAATATGGGGCAAAATCCACTGGATCCTGGGAACTAAATTCTGACATCTATTGATAGTAGGAGAGAGTCGTGAGTAATTCTAGGAAATTGAATGAGAAGAGTTTTTCAGGGTAGGAAATAGTATTATACTACATTCAGATGTGCATGAGGTTAATATGAGAATTTATTATTGAAGAAGAAAAGAAGACTGAGGCTGTGCAGAGGAAGGCTATTCACATTGTTTTTTCTAAATCAGTAATGCAAATCACTTTATTCCCCGAGACAACAACAGGATCCGAACCTCCTCATTCCATAATCTCCATTTTAGTTGATGGCAGCCCTATCTAGACTAGAAAACAAAGGATCATCATGCTTGACTCTGCTTGAATTTGCCACTGTTCAAATGCTAGTTCTCATATTGGGGTGTTACATTAAAAGAGAATTTAGAAAAATTCCCATAATGTCAAATGTACTGCTTCTCATAGCATAAATTAATATTCCACCTTTAGAATGGCTTTTTAAGTTTTTATCTCATTTGTTCTTCGTCACCATCAGTTAGTTGGCATTATTAACCTTACTTTACAGATTGGGGAGGGAATCAAGACGCAGGACAATTTCTTTTCCTATGGAGACATAGCTAGTAAATAACATAACCAAGAATATAATCCAGACCAGCAACACCAGGTACGATATTCTTTTGTTTTGTCTAAACCTTGCTGATTATCAATGGCAGGAATCTTCCCTGTTAGTCAAATCAGGTACCAAAGTTGATGGAGCAGCCACTATCTTGCACCTTGGAAGTCATCCTGCGAGAGGAAAAAGAGAGCTCTGGAAGTACTTCCATTATTCACCAGTATCTACAATGTGACTTCAAGTCTCAGATATGGTCTAGCATCTTACAAACACATGAGCATTGTCTAATCTGTATCTGTAAAAGTTCTTCCAGAGAGGTGGGTGGCAAAGGCAGCATGCACATGAACTATACGTAGAATTAACACATCACATCAGCTATTTTGCATATAGGTGATCATAAAGAAACAGGCACCAGCAACTCTAGGGAAACCAATCATAGGAATCAAGTTCTCATTGCAGATCTATAGACCTGTGCTTGCATAGCTTGATGGCTCTTGCTGCAGTCTCCTCTTCCTAACATTCTAACATCTGAAAGAGCCTGAAACTCTGGGTGTCATTCAGATGGGAATCCTTATATTGAATTCAATCCACCATAAAGGATGCCAGAAAGAGAGAGAGAATATCTATACCTACCAGAAAACAATATACTACTGGTTAGTGATCCATAGGAATGAAGCCTAGAGATTAAAGCAGTTTTCCTTTTACTTCTAACCCAAAGTTGTACGTGTATTCACATACACACACTGAATAATTTTAGTCTGGTGGCTTAGATAGCTGCTTCTGTTGAATAGCATTTTATTATGTCAATAGCCTTATAATAAATACGTTATTTGGAAAACCTAATTCTTGTCAGTTTCTACTTATTATGTCAAAGGTAGCAAAATCAATGCAACTCAGTGTATTGTAGATCTTAAAGAACACATGGCATTGACAGGTTTGCATTGATAATAAAATGCTCTAGCTCTGAAAGGAGGTATAAACACAAATTGTTGGATACAATTAATCACATGTTGTCATTGAGCCACAAGAATGCCAGGAAGTAAAATCCTATTATATGCCAGGAAGTGAGGAGAACAGGAAACATTGGCAAATTGCATTAATGACTGTAGTGCATCTTTGGTCACTACCTGAAATTGAGATGGAGTGTTGACCCTATGTGAACCCAAGTTTTGCAGTGACAGAAAAAGGTTTTTTAATACACTTTTATTGGTTTATTGTAATTGTACATCATAGTGAGGTTCAAAGTGATACAAACATACATGCACACAGCACATTGTGTGATTGCTTCCACATCCTACCCCTCTAAACCCTCCCCCATACCTGCTAGTGAGATTGGTAGTGATACCATCATATATGGACATAGCATTATACAAACTGTTTTCTTCCTCAGTCTTCCTTTTCCCCTTCTTCCTCCTTCCCCCCAACACCTTCCACTATTCTACTGGTCTCTCTTCTCATTTATCTAAAGTTCCTTTTGTTTCCTATTTTTCTTTCCAGTTTCCATATATGAAAGAAAGCTTATGGCCCTTGACTTTCTGAGACTAGCTGATCTCATTAGTATAATATTTTCTACTTGCATCCATTTTCCTGCAAATGACATAATTTTGTTTTTCTTTACGACTGAGTAAAATTCCATTGTGTGTATATACCGTGTGTGTGTGTGTGTGTGTGTGTGGTACTGGGGCTTGAAATCAGGGGTATTCTACCTCTGAGCTACACCCCCAGCCCTATTTTATTTTTTTATTTTGAAACAGGGTTTCGCTAAGTTGCTGAGAGCCTTGCTAAATTGCTGAGGATTGCTGTCTCAGCCTCCCAAGTACTGGGATTACAGGTATTTACCACCACTCCTATTTCCACATTTTCTTTATCCATTCATCTGTTGACCTTTCAAGAGCCAGATCATCTACCAGTTTTTTCTTCATTTTATGTTTCAGTTTGTTGGATTTCTATGAGTTTCTTAAAACTTCTACTTGTTCTTCCTAAATAAAGCTTTGTCATAATTTGCCTCACTCAGAATAATACTGTTCAGCCAACCTTGCTGTTATCCATGCTCCAACATCCCAATTTCTTCCTCATCTATTTGACTTCTTGTCCCATAATGCATAGAATTTCCATGTTGAAATTTCACAATATTGCTATTTCACATAAATATACACATTGCTAATAGTATTCTAAGAATTTCTGACAGCAGAGTTGGCTTAGGGGAAAACATTTCTAGTCTCGAAACACACACTGGGTCATGACTGTGAAGCCACAAAACTCTTAACTAGCAGTATAGATGACCACTCTCAAATTTTGCCATTTCAGTCATTGTATAGTTTTCCTGCATACAGGTTGTAGAACGTCACACAGGGCTGGGGGTGTAGAAGTTTTGTAAACTTATCCATTTGCAAACTGGAGAAGTAGGTCAAATCTGAATGCCCGGAGAAGAAACTTGTGATAGTTACTTATGTTCCCTCTAGTCAGAAAGGAATCCTAAGCTTTGTGAAGGATCAAGATTGGTTCTTCATAACTGCATATAAATCATTAAGCATTTAATTAGGTTACCACCAACAAAATTGTGTACAGTTGTTTTTAACTCTGGAGTTCATTCAATCACTCAAATTATTTATTATACTCATCTCTAGTGTCTGTATTCAAACTTGATATAATCTGAGAGAAGAATATAGAGAGGATTTCAACCCATACATTGAGAATGCAATAGTAGTTCTATCCTTGATATTTAGCAGAACACTGCCCAGTAGACATGTAAGTGAGCTGCATATGGATTTTTATATTTATAGCCACCACATATACTGTGAAAAGAAAGAGGTGAATTGATTTTAATGACATACTTTTGGCAATATATTCAAGATATTATTTGACTTTTTTTTTTTTTTTGCGGTACCGGGGATTGAACGCAGGGGCGTTCTACCTCCGCGCTACACCCCTGGTCCTGTTTTTTTTATACTTTATTTTGAAACCGGGTCTCACGAAGTTGCGGAGGGCCTCACTAAGGACAGAGAGAGAGAGAGAGAGAGAGAGAGAGAGAGAGAGCTGAGGCTGGCCGCGAACCCGGATCCTCCGGTCTCTGCCTCCCAAAGTACTGGGATTACAAGCGTGCACCACCACGCCCGGCCTCAAGATATTATTTGAACATGCAATCAACAAAATTTTTCCATGAGACATTTTGATAATCATTTTTGTTTGTATTAATCCTTCAAAATCTGGTGTCTATTTTGTGTTTATGGCATATCTCATGTTAGACTAGACACAGTTGTATCGGTCATGGTTCACTAGATCAACAGAATTCGCAGAATGAAGAAAGGAAAAGGGGGAAAAAAAAGGATTTATTAGATTAGCTCACAATGTAGTCCTGAATTTCAACTGCACGTGAAGAGTCAGAGGAATCAGCAGCTGGTCAAGCGGTCTAAGAGCCGGAGCCCCAGGATTGAAGCAACCACCAATTCAGTCCAGTCCAGTCCAAGATGTGAAGATAAGGAAGCTCTTCAGAGAAATGATGGTGAGGTTTCAGTTAGAAGGCTGAAGGCTGGGAATCCCAAACGAGAGCAGAAAATCAAGAAGTTCTCCAGGGTAAAGGCGAAGTTGGAGACTGTCGATCTCAAACGAGGGCAGAAGCGTTCTCCTCAGGAAGAGTCCCAGCTCAGCTCTACGCAGCTTTCTCCTTCTTTTTATCTAAATCCTGCACCTATCAGAACTCTGCTACCCACATTTAGGGCAGGACTTCCGGTTCAATCCTCTGTTACACAACCAAAGTCACATGATCTGGGGTGAGTCAAGTTGACAAACCAGACCAACTATCACAACAGTTCAAGTGTCAATAGTCACAGGTAGTTAGTGGCTATCTTATTGAACAATAATGTTCTACTAGTTTTCTCATTCATTTGAGAAAGCTTGCTTAAAAGTTACATATATAACTTTTCTTTAACTTAATCTTGGGCTAAAAAGACAAGATTCCTAATATATATTATATTCCCAATATATACAGTGAATGCTAAATTAATAAATAGACCATTTAGTAAATGGTTTTATGATTCAACTTGTAAGCTAGATATTTATTCCACTGCTACTATTTGCTTCTCTCTCTCTCTCTCTCTGTCTCTCTCGTGTATGTGTACGCTTGTTTGTGTGCATGTGATACTAGGAATTGAACCCAGGGAATTCTACCTCTGAGCTATATCCCCAGACCTTTTTATTTATTTATTTTATTTTGAAACAGGGTTTTGTTGAGTTACTGCACTCTGGCCTTGAACTTGTGATCCTCCTGTCTTAGCCTGCCATAGACTAGGATTACATGCGTGTGCTATGATGCTGGGCTCCACTGCTACTGTTTTAGTTAGTTTTCTCCTCGCTGTGACCAAAGTACCCAATAAGCACAACATAGAGGAAGAAATGTTCACTGGATCACAGTTTTAGAAGTTTCAGTCCATAAGCAGCTGACTGGCAGCAGGAATGACTTGGTGGTGGGATGTTAGGTCATAGTGGAGGAGGAAAATCTTTCAACTCATGGCAGCAGAACAGAGAGTAAAAGAGAGAGAGAGAGAAAGTGGCCAGGGATAGATATAGTTTCTAGCCATGCCCCCAGGGATCCACCCCCTCCGGCTATGTCCCATCTCTGAACCTGGCTGCATTGCCCACACATGAGGTTTTGGGGGATATTTTAAATCCAAACCATAACAGTTATTCTGTGCCAGGTACTTTTCTAAGCACAGGGAAAATCAGCAGTGACCAAAGAGACAAAATTCTCACATGGAATTTAACTTCTCATGACTGATTCTCTTAAGCTGATGCCAAATAAAATTTTAATAATAAATACAGAAACAAAGTATCTGGTTAAGTCAATAGCTTGAATTTTAAATGGATTTTTTTTACTTCTTTATTATCTTCTCTGTTAATGATCTCCATGATTCCAGCTACTGCACATCAGCTATTACTCTGGCTGCCCAGTATCTTTTACTGCAACATTACATGGGAGCTTCCCTTTTTAAAAAGGCCTAAAGTAGCCGGGCATGGTGGCGCACGCTTGTAATCCCAGTACTTGGGAGGCTGGGACCAGAGGATCTGGGTTCGCGGCCAGCCTCAGCTACTTAGTGAGGCCCTCCGCAACTTCGTGAGACCCTGTTTCAAAATAAAGAATAAAAAATAGGACTGGGGGTGTAGCTTGGAGGTAGAACGCCCCTGGGTTCAATCCCCGGTACCGCAAAAAAAAAAAAAAAGGCCTAAAGTTTCTCACTGTTTTACAAGCAGAACAATTTTTTTTTTTTTTTGGTGTTTCTCAGCCTCTGATCTTCTCCTTCCCAGACATCAGTTACATCTCCACTTATACTTCAATGCCATGTTCCATGGATACTTTTTCCATGAAGCTTCTCCTGGCTCTTTTAGTCAGTTATTTATTCTCTACTCCTTGCTTACAAAACTTTGTGCAGGTCTCTATCATATCATTTATTTTGGGTTTTCATTATATGTCAATTCTTCCTAATAGATCTTTAATTGTTTTAGTTCTTGTAACTAGTAGAGGACTGGTTCAGGACAGATGCTCAGGGAAGGTGTGAAGGATGGAAGGATAGTGTGTCTGTGCACTATCTTAGTTCTCTATAGTCTCTTCAGACCCAAAGGGAACTGTATGCATGGATTTATGTGCCACAATGTACCTAGTGATATCTTTGCATTTTATTACTATTCCTTCCAGTTGAAATATTTTAAAGGGTTATTAAAAGGAAGGTTAACGTCTGAATTATAGGGAAGCACCAGGAGAAAGGCCAAGTCTATCACACCATATTTCCAGTGCTCTTCTCTGCTCAGGACAGAACCGTCTCTGAATTTGTGTCAAACTCATAGCCCTTTACTCTAATTTTATCACCTCCATTGTTTTCTGGGCATGTTTCTTAGGTTTGGTGGGTTTCCAATGCTAATTCAGGAAAGAAATTTCTAAACCATTGATTATAATTTGAATAAAAACAATGTAACATTTCCCACCCAGCCCTGAAGGTAGCATTAAATGCATGAACATTTGATGCATGAACACACTTTATCAAACTTTATTGTGATAGAGCCTTATCTGTATGCATCTGAGAACTTGTCTGAACACAATTAGAGCACAGGATCCCAAGGGAAGCTGTGATTCCTGCCTGTGATGTTGTTGTCAGTGCACATAATGTTTTGCATTTTCTGAACTTATGAATTAGTTCCTTTTGGAGCCTTAGGGAGCCTATGTCTGCATTTCTAATATCTACCATTAGTGGTTAACATAGGTTTACCTATCAAAATGTTGAATTCTTTATTCAGTAAGAGTGATGCAGGCATACTATAGGCCATAGATTCCCACACTTATTTAGCATGCTGCTCCTTTTTCAGAAAAAAAATGAAATTCTGTGTCCTTCTGGAAATCTACCTACTTTAAGTGAATAAATAAACAAAAAGATGCGGTGACAAATTTTCATTTTTTATGTATCTATACTTTGTTCCAGGACCTTCTGGCGGGTGGTATCACATACTTTGGGAGCCTGTACCTGTGCTAAAGACCATGGTTCTGCCATTCTTTAGGAAATGAATTCCAAACCACTGAAATGGTCACACACACACACACACACACACACACACACACACACACACACATATATATATGTGTGTGAGAGATCATAAATTTAAAACAATTGGTAGACTATAATCTGATTCCACAAGGGTCCAGCAGTGCATTTTTCCATTATTTCTTTCAATTTTTTTCATTTGTTTCTTTCCTTTCCTTTCTTTCGTTTTCTTCTTCATTTGTTTGTTTCTTTCCTTTCTTTCTTTTTCTTCTTCTTGTTTCTTTGCTTTTAAGAAATAAATGGGTGCCTTAGATTCAATTTTCAAAACTAATGAGTGTTTTCTACAGTCTGTCAGTTCTCAAGACTGAAATTTAAGTTTTCTGGTTACAGATGGAAGATATTGAAGTTCTGAGACTTATCATGGAGTAGGAACAACAGGAATAAGTGCCACTTTTTGTCTTAGCAGCCAAATGAACTTATGAAGGTACAAATTCCTTTCCTGTATATTGAGGATCATATATAATTTCCCTCAAAAACATAGTGGGTATGGAAAAGAGAGAGTGTACATGAAATCCTTCATTTCGAGTTGGTGATAAAACACTGCTAATTCTCTTCTTACTCCATTTTTTTGTTTCATAAGGATACTAAAATACTAATTTTATGAATTCCTTTTTCTATCCAGCAATGAAAGCATAGGCCTTTGCTTCAATCTTTTCTAGAATATTCTTCCTATTTCCAAGGCAAATAGAGAAAATATCCAAGCTTCCTTTAATGTGAAACACTCCACTTACAGATCTTTACAGTGGTCCCCTCTTATCCCCAGTTTTGTTCTCTCCATGGTTTCAGTTATCCATGATCATATACAGTCCAAAGATATTAATAATTATCTTAAGTGTTTCAAAAGAGGGATATCACATTCATATACCTTTTATCATAGCATATTCTTTTAACTGGTCTATTTTATTATTAGTTGTTGTTAATCTCATATTGTGCTTAATATATAAATCAAACTTTATAATTAGTATGTATGTGTAGAAAATACAGCATATAAAATTTCTGATACTATCCAAGGTTCCAGGGATCTACTAGGGATCTTGGAATGTATCACCATGGATAAAGGCAGACTACTTTATTTCATGTTTTTCCATATCTTGAAATATATTTTTATTTTAACCAGTTCCTTTTGAAGATTATTTTGAAGAGAATAATCTAGGAAATTAATCCCATAGTGGAAATTTTAGGGAATTACCTCCTTCACTAAATTATAAGCTTATAGTTATAATGGATATTACCATGTATTTTTAAATATTTTCTCAGATTGTCACAAAACTGCAACTCAGGAGAGTATCCAGAAAGCCCTCCTTAAAGTGAGTCATGAATAAAAAAGTGATCAACCCTTTCTCACTGTGGCAAGCAAAGGAGAATATTTATTTATTTATTTATTTATTTATTTATTTATTGCAGTACTGGGTGTTAAACCCAGGGGCGTTCTACCTCCAAGCTACACCCCCAGCCCCATTTTTATTCTTTATTTTGAAACAGGGTCTCACTAAGTTGCGGAGGGCCTCACTAAGTAGCTGAGGCTGGTGGTGAACCCGGATCCTCCTGTCTCAGCCTCCCAAGTACTGGGATTACAAGCGTGTGCCACCACGCCCAGCAAAGGGGAATATTTAAAGCTTTGAATCATTCCATGGAGATAAATGGAGTTAAATAATACTTCATGACATAATTTTTGCTTTAATCAGAGAAAATAGGTTCACACTGCATTTATATTTGTTTTAAGTGAAATACTTCATTCTGTACTAGAAGGAGGTGTTTTGACTGTAATGTTGAACTAGATTTTTAAAATAAAATTAAGTGCTTATAATTTACCAGTTTTTTTGCTAACCTATATAACTTTTATGCATGATGATAGTGAACACTATGTTCATAAGCCGTTCTTCAATTTTTCCTTTTCAAAATGTCATTTTTATGCAAGATATAAAATGAACAATGGTCATATCATTTTCCATATGCAACAGCAATATTTGAAAATCTGGAGACAGACATCCTCACCAATATCTTTTATCTTAGCTATTCTAATGCCTATGTAGTGGGACCTCAATAGTAATTTTAATTTGCATTTCTCTAATGACTAATGATGCCGAACATGTTTTATTTGCCACTAAAATATCTTTCTTTGTGAAGTGTTAGCTTAAATCTTTTGTCTGTTTTTATTACATCATCTGTCTTTTTATTTCTGGGCTGTAGGACTTTTGAATTTGCGTATAATTTAAAGAGGATCCAAGGTGCATTTTGCAATCAATTAATTATTTTTTTAGTGTTGTTTAATTCCCTCAAGAAAAAGTTTTAAAAACTTACTTGTGCAGTACTTAAGTTTGCCTTTTCTTTTGAGGAAAGAGAGAAGTCTTCTTCTACTATAAATCTGTTGCATCTCTGTTTATCCCTGCACATGTTTCGGACCTGTCCTGAGTGGCAGCAACAGGAAGGGCTGCGTCCCATCCTGCCTTTCACTCATGTCTGGTAGTCTCTTGCCTGAGTTAGATCTGAGCAGCCTTTCCACACCAACAGTAGCCACTCAACCTGATACAACTGCCCATAGCTCACTTTCAAACACCCTTCTTGCGGAGGAGTTTACCATTTGCATGTTTAATACGTTTTTCTTGAAGAATACAAATATAGCAATTAATTGTATATTCCCCTAAACACATTTGTGAAAAAAACTTTAAAAATTAGCATAAAGAAGTTGAATTTATTCACAGCAAGTACCTGGAATCACTGAACAAGATTTAAAATTGACTATGCTCAAAATACGTGAAAGGATTTTAAAAATGTCTGGAGATTAGCACATGGCTCCATTTGTTGAGAACCTCTAACTGAATGGACTTTTTACATTTCTTCTCTTAAAGTGGAGGCAAGTGCTGCTAAACCTAAGTCCTGATGGTGAGGAAAAGAAACAACAAAAAAGCTTTCAAGTGTTTCTCTACGCTGTCTCAACAATTTCCAGTCTGTTTTTGATTCTAGTCAGATTGGACAGAGATTACCCCTGGGATGGAAGGTGGATGCACCTTTTGTTTCTCCTGCTCTATTGCTTGAACAAACTAAAAGTGTGAACCTTGAGTTCACTGGCATGGTTCCAAAGTCCAAAGTACACCATAAAATCTTGAGTGACTATCTGTGTACAACCTATGAAGTATCACCTATCATCTTAGACATAAGATTACCATTGTTAGGAATACAACAGGAATGGACAACTTCCACCACTAGTCAATATATGCCAAGAAATTTTAATATTGCAATAAAATTGATAATTCCTTGATCTCTACTATGGAGCAGTCATAGGACAGCATGGAAGAAGTCTACAGTGGAACCAGAACAACTGAGGAAAGAATACTAATTTTGGAGAATATAACTAGAATCAGAACAAAAGAATTTAAATTATCCAACTTCAAAAAAGCCATAGGAATAAATACCAGTGTTTACTTAAACTAATCGAGGAACCTAATGTGTTTTCTCAGGACCTAATTATTGAGTGCTACCATGTGATAAGCATAATCTCATTCAATCCACTCCCAACTGCCCTATGAAGTAATCCTTCTCATTTATAGGTGAAGAATTCGACACTTAAGAATCTCTGTAACGTGTCCCAGAGCTATTGGACCTCAGAAGCCAACCTGAGGTTTGAACTCAGGTGTCCATGAACTCCAGTGTCCTCATTCTTACATAGCACTGTTCCAGTCCTGGAATTGTTTTAGCATATTTGGAACTTAAAATATTTTTTAATTTTTCTAGGCCTTTCTTTTTCAATTGTAACACAGGGATTACAGACTTCTAGGATGGTTTTAAAATTAGATTGCTGGGTATGCAAAGTGGTGCAACGACTATGGGAAAATTAAAAATAGAGTTGCCACGTGGTTGATTCAGCATTTCTACTTTTAGGTGTACACCTCAAAGAATTGGATGCGGGGTCTGTTCTTGAGTTCATATCAGCATTAATAATAGTTGAAATATGAAAGTAATCTGAGTGTTCATTGACGGATGAATGAATAAAAAATGTAGCGTATACCTACACAGTAGAATATAATTAAGCCTTAAAAAGAAAGGAAATTATGACATATGCAACAAAATGGATGACAATTGAGGACATTATGCTAATCACATAAAAGACAAATACTGTATGATTCCACTAATATAAGGTAACTATAATAGTCAAATTCATAGAGACAGAAAGTAGAGTCATGGTTGCCAGAGGCTGAGGGAAGGGGGAGGTCCTTCTAGAGATTAATGGATATAGAATTTCAATTTTGCAAGTTGAATAAAGCTTTGGAGATTGGACACCACAACAATGTGAATGTACTTAACATTACTAAACTTTTAATTTACAAATGATTCAGATGGTTAATTTTATACTATGTATTTTAACACAATTTAAAAAAATTAAGTGGAAGTGCTGTTCTAAAACAAAAATATTATAGTGCCTAGCTTCCTATTATTTGATCAATAAATGATAGCTATTTTTTGTCTACTAGTTTATTTTAGTGTGGTTAATTTTACTCAGGTCCCAGCATCTGGTGGAATTGAGTGAAATAACTAAATTGAGTTTCTAAACCATAAACCATGAACACTTCAATACATTACTCTTATTTATGAGGCCATGTCTGTATGTCTGTTAAATCTCTCACTTTTTAACATCAGCTTTTTAACTCCCTCAGCAATTACTTACATAAAAATCAATTTTCAGCTGAAGCTGGCATATAGATACAGTTTTCTATAAATAAATTGCAGATAGCAATCAGTGACAAAAAAAAACCAAAAGGAACAAAATGAGAATAGTATGTTTAATGTTAAATATCTAAAAAAAAAATAGGGGATTGTATTTAATAACTCTTCAAGCTTTGGTGTGAGCATCTGGACCAAATATATCATGTGGACTTCTTCTTTTGCCAGGCTCAATGGTTTATACATTTTCAACTTAGGAGCATCTTTGAGCAGGACAAATAATTTCCAGGTTTATTCAGGCACCTCTTCAATACTCCCAGCCTTAGTCTTAGACTAAACTTTGTCTTGGATCATAAAGTGTTTGCTACCTAACTTGGTCCTGTGGACACTTGATTTTATCACCTCCAACTCATAGATTAACCCAAGAAAATAAATTAAAAGCTGCTAAACATCTATGAACATAGGTAATTTCAAAATATCTAAACTTTAAAAAAACTTTTGCATAACTTAGAAATTATTTTTTTACATAGTTGAATTAAGCATTTACAACTGGTCCTATATGCTAACGTATCATCTTATATATGTTGTCGTTCATATTCAGCATACACACACACGTTTAACAAACATTTACTGAGGTACTTATATGTACCAGGCTTAATGTGGATTTTATAACTATTTGTTAACATTTCTATCTTCTTCACAAGAATTGAGTTTTATTCAAATTTTATCACCAGTGTTGAAATATAAAAGATTAATAGATATTAAAATTTTTGAATTAATATATACACTTATATTCATTCATATATATATATATGCATATGAATATATATGCATGGGGATGCAATTAAGAAGAAAAGCTCTTTTGGCAAATTTAATACAAGGTACCAGATATCTCTGAAGGTCTCAGAATGGCTTTAGATATATTGCACTTTTAAATTTTATATACTTGATACTAAAGTGATACAGAAATGCTGAGATCAAAAAGAAGATTTTGCATTTACATCATTTTTTCTGCTGCACTATTGTCAGTCAAATCTTGATTTAAAAAAATCCTCTGGCAATTGCAAAATGTTTTATTTTAAAGCATATTTGTTACCATTCTTGTTCTAAGAAAAAATTCCAACCTGACTTTTTTTTACTTCACGAAAGCAGTTTCTCCAAGGCTTACATCTTTAACATGCAGTTCAACACAGAGCACATGCTTATAGTTGAGTGATAAACCTCTTGAAACATAGATGTGGTGGCAGAGTGTTAACCATGAGCAGCATTATTATAATCAATTATAGTGATAGGCTATGGACTTAAAACTCAGAAATGTTCTATAACCTGCATTTGCAATAGATTTGCTCATTTTATCTCCCAGTTGCAACCTTTATTATTTATAGAGATAAAATGATTAGATAGAAAAAGTTTTAAGTACTTATGAGAAGGATATATTTGCATAGATATGTACAGGTAAGTAGAAATTATTAGCCTATATATTTGCTTTTAAGATCATTTATGATAATATTTTAAAAGCATGCATTAGCATTGACATATACTTCTTATAAAAAACACTGAGTATATTACTTCAAGGAAATTTATTCTTCCAATGAATATTTAGGATATAATTGACTTATTTTTTTGGATTTTTTTCCCAGAGAAATAAATGATGAGAGAATTAGAAACTATTCCCTTTGTAGTGACAGGTATTTTCCTGCAGAGGGAAAAATAGTTTCACAATTATTTAAGAATATTTTTAGGAAAGTCTATGAGAAAAAATATTGAAATCTTAGGGTTTTTTAAGGTTGATGTTGTTCTTGGCATTCAACCATAAAACATTTAAGGTTATCAATTCAAATTGCTCACCTCTTTGTGAAGCATCTCAGAGATTTTAAAGGAACTTCATTCTTAGCCATACATACTGTTACTTTGTCCGGTGAAAACTATAAGAGGTATGTGTTGCTGAACACGTCTTTCTATTCTCTGGACCTTAGAAGATAACTTCAATCTGGAAACTTCTGATGAATATAATTCTGACTTATTATGGAAGTCTTATCTGTAATAAGTTTTCTTTATTCCTTCTCAAAAAGCATACATGATGGATTAAAGACCTCAGAAAGAGTAAGAGAAGAACATACAGCTTCCACTTGGAATTATATTGAAGAGGCAATGTATATTTTTTGTTTAATGCTAATGAGCATTGCTTACATTATGACTGTACATTATGTACAGGTATACCCAAGAGACTTTTTGTAATTAATTTGATATATCTATTTTTTCACTTGAATTTTTCAACCCTAGAAATCCATTGCACAATTTTTTTATAATAGAAACTATATCATACAACATTGAGTGGTTAGATATTTGTACCGAAATGGGTGCGGGCACCCTTATAAATAATGCAACTATACAATAGCCAAATTATGGAACCAAGCTTGGTGTCCATGAACAGATGAATGTATAAAGAAAATGTGGTATGTACCCACAATGGAATTTTACTCAGTCATAAAAAAAGCAAAATTATGTCATTTGCAGGAAAATGGATGGAACTTGAAAATATTTGCTAACGTGACATAAGCCAGTCTCACAAATATGTTTTCTCTCATATGTTTTCTCTCATATGTGGAAAGTAGAGAGAAAATAGAAAACAAAAGAGACTTCAGATGGATGAGGAGAGAGACCAGTAGAATAGTGGAAAGGTATTGAGGGAGGGGGAAAATGAAGCTTGAGGAGGGGAACAGTTCAAGTAATGTTAAGTCCATACATGAAGGTATCACTACCAATCTCATTAACATGTACAGGGAGGGAAGAGGGGAGAGCAGGGTGGGGAATGGAGGGAAATATACCAAGTGCTGTGTGTGTGTGTAAATGCATCACTTTGAATCTCACTATGTTAATTACAATGTACCAATAAAAGTTTAAAAATTAATAATAACATTAGTAGATATAAATGGCAATGCCACTAAAGAAGTAAGCTTTCTTTCTAAGTCAATAGCTTTTACCACACAACCCTTGCATGTATATTTTTATCACAAAGATAGGACTATTTATTTCATATTGCTCTAGAGATAAATTGTATATTTTAAGTCAATAGCCTTTCTAAGTCAATAGCCTTTACCACACTACCCTTGCATGTATATTTTTATCACAAAGATAGGACTATTTATTTCATATTGCTCTAGAGATAAATTGTATATTTTAAATAAATTGCATATAATATTTTCTTATGTTTATAGATAGAGTTAAAGAGGGTGGGTAAGTTAGTTAGATTATCTATTCTTGTAATGATCTAGAGATGGAAAAAAGGAAAATATGTGAAGAATCAAGGAATAGAATATATTTCTTCTAATAAAAGTTGATCATTCAATAGGCTTGAATATGATAAAATTTGGTATAAATCGGAATTAAGGTATAAAAAGATGATAGTTCTTGGAAACAAAAACTTTGCTTCCTCATAGAACTTAGAGTAATAAACTGCTTTGTCAAAGCAAATGAGTGCTGTGAATGACAACGTACATACAGGGATGCTTATATGGAGTAAACACTTTTATACAGAAGTGCTGGCAATCTAAATATTTCTGACAGCTTATGTTTTTATGCTTTTAATAAACAATTTTCTATATAAAAAAGGAATTGAGTGTAAGGAACCTTCATACTTAGATTAACAATGATATACTTTTTTAATGTTTTGTTCTAATGCATTTTAGTTAAAATGTTTTAAAATGTGTCACTACCACGTTTCTATCACCAAGTAAATATTTCAGTATATATGACTAAAATATAAAGATATTTATGTAATGACAATATTACTATCCCATTAAAAATAGGTTAACTCCATATTCAAAATTCTGTATTAGTCTCAAGAAAGTCTTGATCTGTTGACTTTTTGAAGTAGGATGGGTCTGTCCTGGTTTTCTGTCTCCCCAAGAAATCAGGAAATAATAGATTGACTACTTTTCCTTCAGCCATTCTTTAGCTCCTGGACCAGGCAGGTACAGGTGGTCAGAGATATCTGCATGGACAAACTCACTGTCACGTTGACCCTGCCTGCTTACTCTCTTCCTTCTAGCCCCTATGCTGTAGGGAGTTTTAATAAGTCTAAGTCTTTTTTGAAAAAATCAATTTTACTCCAACAAATAGACAAAGACTTCAATTCTTGGTCAATAAACTGAGGCTTTTGTACCTTAAAACACTCTCAGCCTCAAAACAGATTCTTTTGGTATTGAGTTTCTAAAGTCATTCCTATAATGAAAGATGAATATTAAAGTGGTGCATGTTTCACTTTGCATTTCTGCTACAAGCAATTGGAAGCTAGCCATTTCAGAATATTAGAACTTCTGCAGTCACAGAAACTACATAATACATGACACCTCCTGAGCTAGTAAATCCCCTTCATTCCAGTATTGAGATAATCTAGACTAAGGAAAGAGAATCTCTAGAGACTGGATATTGCCCTTAGTATTTTGCTATTATCTCACTTGGATTAATTCATTTATAAGGAAGAACATAATAAATTCACTTTTCTTTTTGTAGCATTAATAGGAATGAACCTTGAAATGCTGCTGAATGGATTACAAATGGGTAAATTTCTCTTGATAGACACATTGTGTTATATAGACATTTGTTAACTTATCTGCAGTGTATACCACATTAGTTGATTTATGGTTATTTGAAAGAGGCCAATTAATGAATGTGAATGGGGAATGTAATTAAGAAGTCTTTTCTTTACTCTCTTTCTCTTCAAGTTAGAGAACAGTTCTGAATGCTGATGAGATAACATCTATAACAATACCATCTACTGGAGTTAGGTAATTAACTCAGAATGGGACACACGAAATACCTCTGCTAGAGGCAGAAGTCCATGGAAGAACAGGTAGAAATTAGAAGAACGGTGTCACAATTAAGATGAAGATTAACATAGGCCCAGTTCCTTAGTGATCCAGGATAAGAAAATTACTCTCCAAGAATGGAATGCTGTACATCTGACTAGTATTAGCTCTTCATAGGCACCAGGAACCAAACAACAGTGAGCTGAAGATTTCCATAGTGCTCATAAGTAAATGTTTTAAAGAAACAATTGCTTTTCTATGAAGCTTTGGCATAGATTTTACTTTTGAAGGCCAAGTCTTCGTATCCCCTGAGGATGAACACAAACTGAGTTCTTGTAGTATGTTTTGCAAATTGCTGTTCTACTTTAAACCCTCTCCTGAGAAGAATGCATACCAGAAATTCAGACCAGACCCATTTTCTTTAACTCAGCATGTTAACCATCATGAAGAATTTTCTCCCTACTCTTCATCTACATAAGTCACTCTCTTTGAATCACTTCTGAACCTATAGAGGTTTCTTAAAGAAATGTATGAAAAGCAATGCAGCACTTGTTAAATATGTAAATTGCAGTGGGTCATTCAAAGACCTACTGAATCTGAATCTTTGAGACAAGCCAGGGAAACCTGGGTCTTTAAACCAGCAGTGATTCTTTTATTCCTAAATGTATGGAAAACACTGATCTGTAGATTTTTAGAACTGTAGGAGCTTGGTAAATGATTTGAGTCGTGTGTGTGTGTGTGTGTGTGTGTGTGTGTGTGTGTGTGGAAGACAGAACAGTATAATGGGTCTCTTTCTTTTCTTTTAAGTATCTGCTTCAAACAAAAGTCAGATACTCTCTTAACATTATCACTCTCTCATTCAATAGACCATTTGTCACCTAGCTATTGAATGCCTATATTGTGCTTCTAGATAATGGGAATAACTTAGCAAACGAGACATCCAAAGTTCCTGCCCTCAAAGAGCTTTTTTTTTATTTTGGGTGGGGAAGATTAACAAGAAACATGACATATAAGTACATAAATATATAGTCATGCTTTGCAAAATCTGATGTTTTGGTCAATTACAGTGGTCCCAAAGATTATAGTACAGCTCAAAAATTCCTATAAACTAGTGACTTTGTAGCCGTCTTAATGTCATAGTATGGTACATTATTTCCTTGCTTGTGGTGATACTGATGTAAACAAGACTACTGAGCTGCCTGTCATATCAAAGTATAGCTCATACAGTTATATGTAGTATATAATACTTGGTAATGACAATATATGACTATGTTATTAGGTTATATATTTACTATTTTGTACTTTTTTATTTGAGAGCATATTAAAAACGTTTACTGTAAATAGTGCATCCTGTTTTACGATAACAGCCTCATGCATCTCGTGTTGACTATATGTCTCTGGATGGCATTAAGAGCCACCTCCAGTGATCGACCTATACCATCCAGGTTTGTGTAATACTTCATGCCATCTGCACAATAACAAAATCACCTAAAGGTGCACTTCTGAGGGCATATCTCTATCATTAAGCAGCACCTGACTATTATGTGAGAGGGTGATGAGTGCTTAGGAGAGAGTTTAAGTAGAGAAGAATTGGCCAATTGGAGGCAAATATTAGAATATTGAATAGAATGAGTAGAGGTGAAAACATTTAGAAGGAAAATTTTGAATAAAGATCAAATGTACTGAATGAACTAGTCATGTACATAACTGGAAGATGTCTTCAATGAAGAAACAGCAAAATCAACGATGAAGAGATGAAAGACTTTCACAAGCTCACGGGGAAGAGGCCAGAGCTGCTGCAATGAGGTGAATAGAAAAGCAGGACACCATGAGAGCTGGGGGATGGGGATGCATCACATGGGAACTTAAAGATGAGGACCAAACTTTGCCTTTTACTCTGAATGAATTAGGAAATTAGTACTTGGGAAGGTTACATTAAAACTATTCTGAAAGGGGCAAGAATAAGAAACGAGACAATTTAGGAGGCTTCTGCTAAAATTTAGATGGTGGTATTTTGAGCCTGGGGAATTGGAGGGGATGGTGAAGAAAAGGAAGAAGAAAATAACCTCTAGATACAGAAGAATAAGAGAAAGAGGAGAACCAAGGATGACCCAAAGTTTTGTAGCCTGAGCACCTGAAAGAACAATGTTGCCATTACCTAAGGAAAACTTGAAGATTTGGTCAGCATGAACTATCAAAGCTCAATTCCCAACATGTAAATTTCAGCTGCCTTTCAAACATACAAGTAGGATGTCAAGCAGGCCTTGAGATGTCATGTTTGACGTTTAGGTAAAAAATAAATTTGAAAAAAAATCAATGTATGGGTACTATTAAAAATCATGCAATCAGTTGAGAATCACCAAAGAATGAGTGGTGTTATAGTTAGATATAAAATGTCCCCTAAAAAGCTCATTTATCAGTGTTTGGAGCTGATGTAATTGAGTCATAAGGGTTGTAATCCCAGTAATGGGTTTATCTGGGTGGTGGCCTGATCAGGTATGGTGTGGGTGGAGGGGGTGGGTCCCTGGGGGTTATATACGGTTTCACCTCTCCCTGCTTGCACTCTCTCTCTCTCTCTCTCTTATGACCTCCATATGCTCTCCCTCTCTCTGCCTCTCACCACCATGCCCTGAGATCCATGGTCACCGGCCTCACATGGACTGAACCCAAAACCATAAGAAAGTAAATCTTCTTTCCTCTAAATTACATGGTCAGGTCTTTAGATTATGGCGGTGAGAATACTGACATAAACAAGTAGGAATAGAACAAAGAAGTTCAAGGACAGAGCCCTGTTCCTCCTGCACATTTAAGGTTTGGAAACATGAGAAAGTACCAGTAATAGAGGCCAGGAAATGACAAGTGAGGTAGAAGGGAAGCCAGGCTAGTGAGTTATCCTGGAAGATGAGCAGAAAGAAGTTGAGTACTCAGTCTTATTACGTGATGCTACTAGGCCAGCGCTGAAGACTGACTCCTGGATTTAGCTCTGCAGAGCATGTGCAGTGAAGTATTAGGGACAAAGGCTTATTTGAGTAGATTTAAAGAACAATGGGAGGAAAGAAATTGGAAGCCGTTATTAAAGACAACTTTTGTCTTAAATGGGGTAGAAGCTCACATAGAAAAGTGGAAATGCAGTTAAAAGAGTTTTTATTGTTTTAAGAGAGAAATAAGTAGGTCTCTAAATGAAGATGAGAATAATACAGAGAAAAAAATAGGAAAGTAGAGAAAATTGTCAAGGCAATGACTTCAGGAATAAAAGGGTGGATTTGATGTATCATACAATCGCAAGGCTTAGCCCTAGCTTATAATACACAGAGCATCCACTGTAGCAGGAGTAATGGTGGAGTATTTTGCCACAAAGGCTGGTTATTGGATGTATTCTGTGGGAGGAATTTATAGGGTTATTTTATGATTGCTTCTGGGTTTTTTTCAGTGAAGAAGGAAATAAGGTGTAACATTTTGTGTCAACTTGACTGAGCCACAGAGTGCCCAGGTATTTGATTAAATATTTCTGCATGTGCCTGTGAGAGTATTTCTGGGTAAGATCAACACATGAATTGGTAGATTGAATAAATACAATTGCCCTTCCCAATGTGGGTGGACCTCATCCGATCTGTTGAGGGCCTAAATAGAATATTAAAAGGCTAAGAAATAATTTTCAGTGTCTTGCTGTCTTCAAGTTAGGACATCAGCCTTCTCCTGATTTTGAACTTGGAATTGGACTGGAATTTATGCTATCAAGCCCTCTTCTTCTTCTGAGACCTTCAAACTAGGACTACAACTCTATCATTGCCCCACCTGGGTCTTTAGCTTGAGGATTGCAGGCCTCAGATTTCTTGGCCTTTGTAATCATGTGAGATAATTACATATACATATACATATACATATAGTTTGTATACACACACACACACAAACACACACACACAATTAGTTTATGTTTCTATTCATCTGGAGAACCCAAATGGATATAGAAAGCTAATGACTAGAAGTCAAGATGTTGGAGTTGTGAAAGAAGAATCTCTAAAAGAATTATCTAGCAGAAAAGGCGAGGGAATCAGCCAGGAACAGATTTTATGATTTTCTGGAAGTATTAAAGGTCAGTGACTATATATTTAAAATAGCACAAATCATCACAATTGTACATGGCTTGATTTTTGTTTCTGGCTGGTTTAATTTTAATTTTCTCTATTATGTTCACCAGGTTCAGATGCGTAGTATATGAAGTGTTGGATTTAACTGGGGCTGTGGTTTAGTTACTCACACAATAAAAAAGAGGAAAGAGAAAGTGGGAGTGTATATAAAGGAGTGATTATGATTCACTATCTAATCAAAGCTGGAACAAAGCAGACGAATGGAGATGGAGGTAGTGAGAAGTTGGTGGGGTCCAAAGATTGAAGGTGCTGGTAAAGCAGAAGGAGTGGAGTTTGGCATAAAAGAGTGAATTGAAAAGACTGAGTATATTAGGACACTATCTGAGATTAACATTATGGAATGATTGGAGTTATTAGTAATGACAAGTTCCAAGAAATGGTCATGTGATTGAGAGGCTAAGACAGGGTCAAGAGCATTAGAGAGGAAAAAGATCAAGGAACTGGGAGTTCAGATATCAATAGGAGCACTCTTTGAATTTGAACACACTGAGAATTATGAGAGGATTAGCAACAGAATACTGACAAGGGGCCAAAGATCTACAGTATTCAAAGAATAATGTGGAGGTGGGGGATAGTTGGGTAAGTAGATCATGCACCAAAATTGGGCACAATTTAATGACCTGAAATTCAAAATCTGAGAGAGTAAGGAGGACAGTTGTGCAACTCTCATGCCTAGTGGTACAACGGCATTGGAGAGAAAAAGCCACCATTGGAGAAGAGTGTAGGGGACCAGTGTCTTCCCTAAGTAAGAAGGAAATAGAGATTTAGAGGATTTGAATTTAGAGAGCATTTTGTTGTGATTTGGTCTTGCATTCCAGGAGGCATACCAAGAGGATTTCTTTCTGTTAGTGGGGAGGACTGGGAGATGGAGTCAAAAAAGGAAATGAATAGCCATACTTAATTAGAATCCAGTGGATTAAGGTTGACCTGGGATGTTTTGGTCTGTGTGCAGTGACTGTCACAAACAGGGATGAGGGCTTACTGAAATGAGCTCAGATGGCCCCTGGCATGGAACGTTGGACAGGCTGTGGGTGAGAGGATAGAGGGAAGCAGCCATGTCTCATCATGAGTACAAGGGACTGGGGATTCCCACTTGTGCCTTATTGATGGAAGCCTAGAGTTTTGAGAAGAAGTAGCCTTATTTCAAGTCCTAAAGAAAGAAGCAGTTACTCATTTACAATAACCATCCTTTGTTGGTTGCTTAGTAGTAGCCTCCAAAACACTATTGTATTTTTTTAAAAAGAGAAGCCAAATAAATACACAGAGAAAGCCGTCCTTACTATTGCTTTAGCATTATAGTTTAAATCCATCCTGTGCAAATAGGCCACACAGGCCTACATTATGTTGACATATACAGTTCGATTTTCTAAACGTATTAATGTGATTTGTAGACTGAATTAACATTTTTATAGTATCCCTATGGAAATTGGCAGGAGACAAGTAATGTATATATAAGACCTCGTGCCAGGGTAACTAAAGTGAGAGGCTTACTGTTCACGTTGTGTGAGTAAATATTGATAGTCTATATTTCAACTCACTTGCTGGCTTGTTTAATGCAGAATATTACATTTGAAAAATTGTATTAGGCTATTAATCTTCACCTACACACATGTGTCTAATTACCCTTTTTGAATAATTAATAGTGAATAAAATATGGGTAAAACCAAGTTGCTTTGCACATAAATGTATGCAACTCACCATTTAAAAATACACCCAAACTTGGGATATTTTATTGGAATATACAACTGAAAGGCATTCTTTTACAACCCTCTGCTTTAAAGGTATTTTCCTAGAATCATCACAAAAGCATTTCCCAATAGAATACTGAAAATGTTATTGAAAAACCCCAAAAAAGTTCTAAAAATATGAAATATTCGAGGCAAGGTTTTTTAAGTACGTGTGTTTTCCTTGGCTTCTGATCAAGACAAATTGTTCACTGAAAGGGCAGTTCCTCCTGGGTGTTGAGAACAACTGTTAGTCTCAAGTGAACTGAATGTGCTTTGTTCAATTCATAAAAACGTGTTGTTTTTCTTGGAAAACAAAGCATTCTTTTTCTTTTTTTTTTTTTTTTTAGTTAGCCCCCTGACACTCAAGAGGCACAAATTATGTTTTGGTTGTCAGACAAATAAAATTTCAGACAATGAAATTTTGAATTCCTAACATACAGGTATTATTGTTTGGAGAGAGTTGCTTTGGGAATTTAAAGAATGGAAACTAATAAGACTGTACTATAAAATTCTATTGCCAGCACTTTCAATGGCACCTTTTATTAAAAAGATAGTATTTAAAACAGCTGTATATGAAGTTAGCATCCCATTATTTCTATTTGAAAAACTAGCTTTATTAATAAATGACAATATAATACATACCAGTTTGACATCCTATGCTTTGAGTAAAAGTTATAATTGATAAAATTTTTAAACTCTTGAATTGGAGGAAACCAATATGAATTCAAGCATCTTTTATTCTTTCCTTTATGGTTTATTGCATTCAGCAATTAGTTATTGTCTTCTGTGTCCCTAGAAGCAAACTAGGGATTAGAAAAACAACAGTGGTTGTAATGTGTACGGTCCCTGTCTTAATGTAGTTAGATGAGATAAAGAAAAACAAAGAGACAATTACAATTCTGAGCAGCAACAGGAATTATAGGGAGAGTACAGGGTCTGGCACAGAGAAAATAAAATTAATCTATAGTTTGCAGTTTGAGAGATTTCCTAGATGAATGATCTCTGAAACTGAAATTGGGAGAATAAAGGAGAATTACAATGACAAAATAGTGGGGAAATTATTTGCAAGCAGAAAATATTACTCTCTTTTATGATTCCTTGACTACAAATAACAGAGAGGCATGTTAAACATATTTTGTTATTTTTTTTTGAGGTACCGGGGATGGAACCTAGGGGCGTTCTACCTCCAAGCTACACCCCAGCCCTATTTTTTATACTTTATTTTGAAACCGGGTCTCACTAAGTTGTGGAGGGCCTCACTAAGTAGCTGAGGCTGGCCGCAAACCCAGATCCTCCGGTCTCAGCCTCCCAAGTACTGGGATTACAAGTGTGCGCCACCATGCCCGGCTAATGTTAAACATATTTTGGAAGAAGAATTTATTTCTTGATAGAATGGAAGGAAGGTTAAACAACTAAAATATAGAAAGTGCAGGGATGCAGCTGATAGGAAGAAATGAGGAATCAGGGACAAACCTTTCACATCCTTTTCCTTTACACACATTGGTGCCATTCTCTTTCACTGCACACTTCACTGCAGTAAAAAGGCCACTTGACTTTGGCTATGAATTTAAAGTTCTAAAATCTGGGGGTAGACTAATTGGTTCAACCTGTGTCTGTTTCCCATCCCTAAGTGAATAAACTGTGGCCAGAGTGTTGGGATCATGTGAGGATTTTAAAACTCCTGCAGTAATCATGAGGTGGTTAGTTGAGAAGAGCAGCGGCTCCTGAGGGAACTAGTCTTGGGGCGGCAGTACCACAGATGTTTATGATTTGGAATTGCTTTTATAAACAGTTTTCTAATAAACTTTTGAATTTCTTGTGATTGAATTTATTATTTCATTCCAAGTGATAATACAAATGATTAAATAGAATAGTGTTTTCCTCCTCAATTTGTAAAATTTCTTAAAGTTTATTCTAAAAGCATGTCTATCTTACATAGAAACATACATATATGCAGAAATACATATATTAAGATATATAAAGATATGAAGATAAATGTATTTGCATATATTAAGGCTTATTTGTGTGAGATGCATTTAAAATATAAGTAAAACTTTAGCAGGAATTTTTGTTTGTTTCCTTTGCAATGCAATAATCTTTTGAAGTCTACCTTTTGGCAACAGAAACATTGACATCTATGTCTATATATGTATACACACCCTTACATCCATGTATAGGTGTGCATATATATTTGTATGCATGCACATATGTCTTTCTTATTTATGTACCATCTATCTACCTACCTATCCAATTGATTTCTCTATAATTGTCTAGCTAGACTGGGAGTTTAAGACTAGATTCCATAAGATGTAGGTCTTCATTATAGGAAGTCAGTATACCTCAGACCAAGCTGCACTGAATACCTGGAGGGGTGCTCTCTCCCCCCGACATCATGGCATTTTGCCCTCATTCTGCCTGGAGAGAGCTAGGAATTTGGGGTAGGTATCATTTTTTATGTCCATGCCTTAATCTTCTTTTAAACTGTCTTATTACCAGAATAGAGTGACTCATGATTGATTTTGTGTTTTAATCTTTATATTGATAACATATAATTCAAGGGAAACATGCATTCTAATAGAAGACAAATCTGATAAGAATTATAAAGTTTTCTAGGACCCTGGTTGATTATAGCTAGCTAGTCAATGTCCAGAATATTCTACAGTCTTAAAAGACAATTGTGCATAAAATGAACATAGCAGAATTCTACTTCATTAAAAAGGTGGCATTACAAAAAGTGAATGTGAACTTTGAACAACTTTAGTTCATAACTTCAGAATGTTAAAATTCAGGTTTTGGTGAAGGTTCCTTCTCAGCAGCCTTCACCACATATGTTCTGAAATTTTGGGACGAGGGTAATGAACAAGAGCTGTAAGTTGAACCAGATGCTGTGGAGCTCCTGTCTGCTTTCAAGTGGCCATTTCCTAGGTCCTTTTATCATCGGAAATAAAATATTCAGCTTTAACATAGAAGTCAGAGCTCAGTTGCTAAATGCAGGATTTGAAGTAGCAAAAATTAAAAACACATCGCCTCAAACTTTTGGCTTTAAACGAATAACGAATGCTAAAATCGGAAAGAAATTCTATTTTTTTACCCTCCCATGTTATGTTCTCATGTTTTGCTAGTATTATTTTCATAAGGTCTCAGGTGTTTCAAAGAATGTTCTTATTCTGAAGAAAATTTATAATAGTTAAACTAATAGCACTTGTTTAGTATTTTGTATATGCTATTTTGTTTGAACTAATGTATGGTACACAGAATTTGCATTTAGTATGAAAAGCCTGCTCTTTATCTTAAACTTCATGACTTAAAGATCTGTGGGGTAGAAATAATCCTAAGGTGGGAAAGTAAATTAAAGTTTATTTAAAATTAGACAAAGCAACTCATCATTAAATAAGGAGAACACATTTTCTGAAACAAAAATTGTTTTATTATCCTCCAAAGTCATTTTGTTTTTCTGATTTATGGCTTCATTTTGTAAAAAGGCTTTAAGTGAACAAATTTTAAGTTTTACTTACACTGTCACTTAAAGGCCCACATTTATTAGGAAAATGTAATCTAAAGGACACTTCAAAAATTCTAAAAGGCAAAAGTGTACATCTTTCCCTAAACCCAGATAAGCTCCAAATATTCAGATGTCCATCGAACAGGTATATTGTCTTAATAGCATAAATGGTCCCAAGGAAAGCCAGGCCCATGAAAGATTGAGAGAGGTAGGATGGGCGAAAATACTTAAGATGGAAAAGGAGAATAATTGGCATATAGAATAAAATAACTGGCCAAAGGATAAAAAGGCCCCAGCATAAAAAGTACTAATTTTCCTAGAAAGAGTGAGCATTTCTACACTTGATTCCTTATCTTTATGATAACAAACACATGATACTTGGTTTGTGATCATGATTCTTCTATGATGAAGAAATCGATACCTTATTGTGTTTTTTTAAAAACCTATCCTCCTCTCTAACTCTACTCCTTACTATGCATCTTGGGTAATCACATGACACTCTCAAACACTCAGACACGAAGGGTTTTTTTTCCTATAAGAAGAGAAGATAACTCAATGGTCACAGCAGCAGACTTTAATAAGAATGCAGACTTACTTATCCTAAGTAACTAGTTTCTCCACTGTTGTTTAATTTCCAGTTCCCCAAGAGTTGTTTTGTGTGGTCTTATTGAGGCACTATGGAACTCTGATGTCCTAGAAATCCTAAGGTGTCTCCTCCCACGAGCCCCATATCCTGATATTCTCTCCCCTTGGGTTTTGTGGTTTTATCCCCTTGAGTGTGACTTACTTCTCTCCTGTGATTTGCTGTAGACCATGGTACATTCAGCAGGAGGCGTGTGATTATATGGAGGGGATTACATGATACCAAAAATGCCAGTCACTTCTTTGCTAGCTTTGCAGAAATGAGATGCTTTCAAGGGGGCTGCCTATGTCGGAGATCCATGTGAGAAGGAGATATGAGGAACCTGTGGCAGATGAGGATGCCCTGGAGGATAGCCATCCAGAAACTGAAGTCCCCAGTCACAGAGCCACAGGAGCTGACCCAAAGCATATTCCTCCCCAGTCCAGCCTCAGACGAGACCACAGACCCCGCTGACCCCTTGAATGCAGGCTGAGGGCCCTTGTCTGAGAGTCCAGTTGAGTAACATCCAGACCACTGATCCACAGAAACTGTCAGATGATGAATAGGTTTTGCATATCCCCACAATTTGTTGCACGACCCTAGAAAATGAATGCAGAGCCCTATTCTTTAACATAAGATGAGAGAAAATAAATGTGGCCAGAAACTGGGCCAAGTTGGAAGGAATATGGTGCAGTTATATTTCAGATTTCTTCTCTACCTTGGCTTCATCCTCAGAATGTTGTCCACATGTCTATACTCTTGAAGAGCAGGCAAGTTGGAACAAAGGGTATTTCACAACGTGGCTCTAAAAGTGAGTCTCATAAATATTGGCTTGACCACAGAGAGACTGCAAGGTCAGAGTTGAAAAGGGAAACATTGGTAGTTCAAACTGTCCATACTAAATTCACCTGTACATTTTTATATCAATAAGACTAATTTTATGGATCCTCCCTGAGATAACTTTCAGAGAGGAGAGAGAGAAAAAATGAAATTTGACAGAATATTTAAAGGTAGTGAATAGAGAAAAAATATAACAATGCCATGTTTATGCCCTGCTGGGTTCAGATTGCTCGATGAACCATTTGTTCTTGCAATTGCAAGGACCATAGACTGTGAGCCCCTGACCAGAGCTCTTAACTCTGCTACTTACAAGAATCATAAACTTGATAATGTTATTTCATCAAATACTGGGATCTTCCTATACAGCAGGCATTAAACGGAATACTCCACACCTGTTGTACTATGCACTCATAATAACCCCATAAGGTGTTATCACTAACTTCGTTTTCTGAGGGAGGAAAATTTCAATTAGATATCCAAGGCCATAGAACTGAGATTCATATTCAGACTTTTTTGTGTCTCCAAACCCTTGTTATTTCTATCATTTTTATGTTACTACTTGAGGCTGCAGGTTTTTTCAATCTAAAACAATTATGAGATTGGGGAAAATACATGAAAAATTGTTTCCTATATGACTGTGCTGATCAATTAGTAGCATGGTCATCATTGACTTCTATTCCCATCCATTACCATAATTAATATCAAGCAAAATTGAGTTGCAGTGTTCAGGGTATTCTTCAGAGAGAAAATCATCTGAAAATAACTGCATTCTATCTTATACGAGCTTAGAAGTTGAATCTGAGTGCCTAAAGTCTTTGTTTTTTCATCTTAATTTTTATTTTAGTATTGACAAACTGAGTTTTTCCCTAAGCCTATTGAATCACAATTGAACAGAAGACATACAGTGAGATCCAGAACTAGTGATCTTGGGTGGATGGACCAAATCGTCAAACCTTACAGGTAGTTGAAGAATTTCCCTCTTTCAGATTTAAGCTTTGCATCCTTGATTGTGTTGCAAGAGACACCAGAAGCTTTATGCCTCTTGTACATCTTATAAAATAGTCCCCACCATGTTCAATTTCATAGGTCAGGGAAGTTTTAAAAATAACTCTGGAACCCTTTTTAGGTTTTGCAAGCAAAGAACAATATATAAAACAGAATGTAAACATACAAATAACATATAAAATCACTACTATCACTGGAATTTCATAAAGAAAAGGACAATTTAATTTGAAAAAGTAGGAAAAAACAGATAAAGGAGAATACTTCAAATTAATAATTTTACTTTGATAAAAATATGTACTTTACTTGCTTTCATTTTTTTTTCTTTTTTTTTTCTTTTTTTTTT
>PVJS01020020.1:0-33075 GCA_004027185.1 Glis glis | reverse complement strand
TGTGATAGTCAATCTAGGTTGTCAACTTGACCTGATCATGACACACCCAAGATTATGTGATTTTGGGTGTGTAACAGCAGATTAAACAGAAAGCCCTGCCCTGAATGTAGGCAGCAGGATTCTGATAGGTGCGGACTTAGATAAAAGAGGGAGAAGCCGCATAGAGTGCGTGCGACTCTTTCCGAGGAAAACGCATCTGCTCTCGCCTGAGATCGTCGGCCGCCGGCTTCGCCTTTCTCTGAAGAGCTTCTTGATCTTCTAGGCCTCCAGCTCTTGGAACTGAAACTTCACCATCGTTTCTCCGAAGAGCTTCCTGATCTTCACGTCTTGGATTGGGACTGAATTAGTGGTTGCTCCGATCCTAAGACTCCAGCTCTTAGACCGTTCGACCAGCTACTGGTTCCTCTGACTCTCCACGTGCAGTCAGAACCTGGGACTACATTGCTTCAAACTGTAAGCCCATCTGATAAATCCCTTTTTAAAAATATACTCATTCTGTGTATTCTGTTAATCTAGAGAACCCTGTCCAATACACTATGTCTCTGGCGAAAAAAAAAATACAGTACATCATTATGTTATGACGAGAAACCTAAATAATGAAAATAACCTAAATTTTTTGTCTGTTGTATAATGCAAAGCACATCATTTCCCTTCATGAACCTTCGGTTTCTCAGGCCCTTTCCCGGGGTGATTATGAGGTTCAAATTAGGAAAGTCATGTGAAAAGCTCCCTTGACTGTCAGATCTCTGACAGGACAGGACATGTCTGTCTTGCTTATCATGGTGTTTCCAGCATAGTCTCAGGGTCTGGAGTGTGGTCGACACCAATATATCTTTTTTTTGAATGAAAAATTAATACTTTATAAACTCAGAATCCCTAAGAACACTCTTGTTTGGTTTAGTTTGTTTCTTTACATAGTTTAAGAGTGTTTCATAGCATTGTCCTAAGACATTTAGATTTCATCACATCTGTTGTCAAGGTCATTTCACCCAGAAAGCATTTTCAAATAAAAAAATGTAGGAATGATGTCATGTCTGAATATAGGTCAGTCCTTCCCATTAAAGGACAGTTTGCATCCTTAAACTACCCGAAATAATATTATATAGTATATATGGAGTACTTAACAGTCCTATGCACTTATTAGTAACTAATTGTTCCATAATTTCTTATGGAAGAGCTATTATTATTACCAACTCTTCTGTAGATGAGAAAACTGGGGTACAGAGATGGTAAGTAACTTCTTGAAGAATATAGCCAGAATTCAAGCCCGGCCGACTGGACAGTCCTTACTATTGACCATGATACCTTGTTGCCTCTCAAAATTCTTGATATTGCCTTTATTTTTCATTAGAGAAAACTTCATCTTGGACCAGCATTGGTCTGAAGTCTGGTGAACCATTGATTTATTTTACTTAAGGATTCTCTCTGTATAACTATCTTCCATCTGAAGTCCCAACTCCCAGGAGCATCATTTACAACCTGGGATCAAAACAATGAACACTTCTGAGTGGAAGATAATAATGTAGAAAAGCAAAAAATAAGCACAGATGGGTTTCTCTTTTCAAAGAGAGATGAAAATCAGAAAGATGTAGCAAATAGAGGAGAAATCTATTCTAGTAGAAAAGAAAGTGGGTTCAGAGTAACTAGAAATTAACATTGAAGTTAAAAATAGTGAAGTCAGTGGACTCATATACTAGTTGCTAAGTTCTGGTGGAAAGTCTGACAAATGTCCACTCACCAGGTGGACAACCTGGAAAACGCTACCATCTTGAATCCACGAGAGTGAAATGAGTGAGGATCATGGGTGGGTTTGCACTAACTGGAGCTGAGGGGATAAGCCAAAGTGAACTCTGCACACCTGGGGCTTCTCCTCAAGTTCCTGAACTAGTCCGTCAAGAGGTGGGCGACATGGGGTCTGCCCCTCCCCTTAGCCAGGCGTAATGCGGGTTTCAGGAGCACACATTTCTGTTTGCAGCTGGATCCATGTCAGGCTCTGCCAATAGCGGGTGTGAGAGGCCCCTGGAAGGCAGGAGGAGGACAGGAGGCTTTTTTCTGTCTTCTTCCACTCAGCATCCTGGCTGCTCCCTATTCCCCTGAGCAGCTCACCAGCAATGCCTTTTTACCCACAGCAACGGTACTAGAGGCAGTTGGTTGTAGTTTTCAGGTTTTCCCCCCTCGCCTTCCCAAGACAAGTTTTTACATATCATCTCAGAATTACCTGCACCAGCCAGTGAGGGACCCCTCCGCAAAAGAGGAGGCTCCCAGCTCAGCAGGGCCCCTGTGAGCATTTAAGTTCTCATAGCTCTACTTCTTTCTTCCCACAGCTGAGGAGTGGCAGCTGCCTCCTCCGGGCGGTACCTGTGGGTTCCCTTCTGCCTTTTCAGTCCAACAACAGTTTGACCAATGTCTTCATTAAATACCTGGTGTGGTTTCTGTTTGTCCTGGCTGGGCCTTGGAGCAGATCCCGTATCCATCTCTGTTTCTTTCACACACACTCTGAATCCCTCCTCTGTCTCTTGGTATTTGCAGAGTTGCATTATTCCTGAGGTTTGTCAGTGCATGTGTTCTGACTTCCCACTTACAACCAACCTGGAAACACAGAAAAAGCTGGAATTCAGAAAGAAATCAATTTAAAATCTTGTTCTTCCAGTTCACAAAATAAGTGATATTAAGAAAGTTATTTAACATCTCTGTAGATCACTTTCTCACCTACAAAACTACTTTTTTTTTTTTTTGCGGTACTGGGGATTGAACCCAGGGGCGTTCTACCTCCGCGCTACGCCCCCGGCCCTATTTTTTTTTATACTTTATTTTGAAACCGGGTCTCACGAAGTTGTGGAGGGCCTCAATGGGTAGAGAGAGAAAGAGAGAGAGAGAGAGAGAGAGCTGAGGCTGGCCGCGAACCCGGATCCTTCGGTCTCCACCTCCCAAAGTAGTACTGGGATTACAAGCGTGCGCCACCACGCCCGGCCAAAACTACTAATAAGGGCAGCCTCATGATGATGTTGAGAGGATATAATGAGTAAGACATAAAGGGCCTCGAAGGCATTCAGTGCATAAAGACATTTTGTGTGTTGTGTGCGATTGCCCAGGCACTGGCTTATACACAATAGGTGCTCAAATATATTTGATAGTAATTATGACATTTAAGGGTTGTGTGTGTGTGTGCCTGTGTGTCTGTGTATCATGCTGTTGGGCTCTGGTTTGTATACAACAGTACTCAATGAATATTTCTGGTTGGACAATTTGATTAATATCCCATAACATGTTCTAATCCATTTGTTGTATTTACTAAAAATGCTCTGACTCCAGAGCATGATATTTAACTCAAGGTCTGTCTCATCTCTATGGGTACCAAGCACTGGTACAATGTGTTTGGAATGAAAGGTCAGTTATCTCTTCACGTGCCCCTACTGATAGGATCATGGTCCTTGAGGCAAAAAAAAAAAAAAAAGCTGTGGTTTTCATTACTGATATGACTTTCAATAAAAACTGGCGACCACCAATTCAGAAATCATGACTAGCCCTGGAGACTGTGTTTTCACTGGAACAGCAGAATGTGAATTCCTGCAGCTATTCTGCGTGTCCTAGAGGGGCCCGGAAAGTAGACCCAGGGAAGGAAATAAACAGGGCACATTGGACTCCAGCAGCCTCTGCTAAACATGGCGTCATGTGAAAATGTTTTATTGTCTCTGAAGCTTGCTTTCCTTAGATAAGTCCCATCACACACTAAAGGGAAGGTCCTTGAAGAGTTTGAGGGGAGCTCTCTTACCTGCTCAGCTAGTCTTTAGAATTCATCGAGCAACAACAACAACAAATATCTAGCATATTTACATTTATACTAATATATGCTCTCAGTAAAGGACTGCACAACCAAAGCCCCATGCTTATTACAGCAGCAAGAGTATGCTGTCAAAATGGGCCAGTTCAGGGGAACAACATTCATTTGCGATATTTATTTATTATTTATTTTTTGCAGTACTGGAGATTGAACCCAGGGGTATTTTACCTCTGACCTCCACCCCCAGCCCTATTTTTTATTCTTTATTTTGAAACAGGGTCTCACTATGTTGCGGAGGGCCTCACTAAGTAGCCGAGTCTGGCCGCGAACCTGGATCCTCCAGTCTCCGCCTCCCAAGTACTGGGATTACAAGCGTGCGCCACCATGCCCGGCTCATTTGCGATATTTAGAAATAAGCCAGGACTTTGCTGATGTTAAAACGCTGCCCTCCTCCTGGTGAGGCCAGTCCAGGAAATGTTTGTCAAGTAGAGTGGCCCCCAGACTTTAGTGGCCCTCACACTTGTCTGGAGGGTTTGGTAACCAGAGGGCTGGGCCTCACTCTCAGAGGGAAGTTTGCCCCGAGTTCCCAAATATATTGGTCAGAGAAACAGAACCAACAGGAGAGAAAAAGCTATAGATTGTATCAAAGATATGTGTTATAAGGAATCGGCTCACATCACTGTGGAGGCTGAGAAATCCCAAGCTCTGAAGTCAGCAAACTGGAGACCTAGAAGAACTAATGTTGTAGTTCAATCGAAGTCTGAAGTCCTGAGGATCAGTATAGCCAATGGATGGGCAAGTCCAGTCTGAAGGCCAGCAGGCAAGACCCAGGAAAAGCCACCTTTCCAGTTTGAGTCTAGGAGCAGGAAAAGCTGGATGTCCCAGTTCCAGCAGCCAGGCAGGAGGAATCCCTTCCCCCTTTGAGTTCTTGTCAGGTCTTCAATGGACTGAATGAGGCCCACCTGTCTTAGGAAAGTGATCTACCTTACTCCCCCTGTGGATCGAAATGTTACTCTCCTTCAGAAACGCCCTCACAGATGCGCTCAGAATGATGTTTGGCCAAATGCCTGGGCACAGGGTGGCCCAGTCGTGTAGCAGGAGGGAAAGGTGGGAGGAAATGAGGGAGGGAGGATGTCTTTTACAAAGAGAACTGAGTGGACATTAGCGTTCTAGTGGACTGAACTTCACTTTCCTCAGCTCTAGGGTTTAGCCTAGAGCTAAAGGTCTTATATGGCTCCCTATGTCTGTCATTTCTAGTTTAAAGAGGAAGCAGTGCTTAACAATTGTTTAAAACATAATTTGCAACTTAGTGAGACCCTGTTTCAAAAATAAAGAATAAAGCCGGACGTGGTGGCGCACGCTTGTAATCCCAGTACTTTGGGAGGCGGAGATCGGAGGATCCAGGTTCGCGGCCAGCCTCAGCTTGCTCTCTCTCTCTCTCTCTCTCTCTACCTAGTGAGGCCCTCCGCAACTTCATGAGACCCGGTTTCAAAATAAAGTATAAAAAATAGGGCCGGGGGTGTAGCGCGGAGGTAGAACGCCCCTGGGATCAATCCCCGGTACCGCAAAAAAAAAAAAAAAGAATAAAAAATAGGGCTGGGGGTGTAGCCCAGAGGTAGAAGGCCCCTGGGTTCAATCCCCGGTACCGAAAAAACCCCCCAAAACCCAAATAATTTATTTAAACAATACTTGAGCATTTATTATGAGCCTGTTAGGTTCCAGTTAGGGTTATAGCACCATCTCATTTAATTCCCCACAATAACTCCATTCTTCCTATTCTGTTGAGGAAGACACCAAGCTCGGGCCTGCAGCTGACCTGAGTTTCCTCTTACCCCCAGGAACTTTGCTCTTATACCACCGTGCACCACAAGCGTTTGTGAAACTTTGAATGAGGACAAATCACCATGCTATGAGGAAAACCTCAAAGTGCTTACAATCTAGTGAGAGGTGAGCTTTTATTTTAAAAATACCCAAAGAAATTTGAGAAAAAAGATTGTTCAAAATGTCACTGGAATGTGGGATTAAGGCAATATGTATGGTGGTTGTAAGAGTACAGTTTTGGGGACCAGACTCTTCTGGGTCTGAATCCCATTTCAATCATATATGACCTGTATTACCGTTAGAGCTGTACAACCATTTATGAGCTGTTACATAGTCTCTGTGCCTCAGTTTCCCCATCCACAAATACCACATAACAGTGTTTACAACCTTACAAGATTGCATCCTAATAGGATTAAATGAGTTGATGTATGTAAAGCATTTACATAGTGATACTCATGAGGCAATTAATATGTGAGTGTTCACCATTATTATTATTATATTATTATTATTATTATTACTATTACTTTTCTAGCATCTGGTTTAATGCCTGACACATGGAAGGCAGTCTTTATATATTTGCTGAATGATGACAAGATCCTATTTCTGGGGATTGTAGCGATTATACATACGCTAAAGTTTTCTACATTCTGACCTTCTGGGAACTCATTCTCAGCCTTTGGGTAGCTACTTCCATTTCTCAAGGTACAAATTTCAATAACAGCTATTACTACCCTTGACATGCTTGCTTATTACCAGCTTGCCGATGTTATATTAATATGACTTTGATGTACTCTATAAATACAGAGTAAGAACTTGAGGCAAAATCTTGGAATTCTTAAATGCCTGACAATTTTCATCACTTACAGCTGAAGAGGATTGAGACTCCAGAGACAATAACCAGGAAGAACTTTTGAATTTGCCTTCTAATAAATGCCCTGTGTATGAACCAGAGGCTATGACCTCTTGTTTTGCTTGTCAGGTCAGATTCATAAAAAATCACTTGGAAACCCAACACTTCACTCATCCTTTCTTTTAAAAAATGGCACACTGCCAAAGAACTCATAGTAGAGCATACAGAAGTGAGAACTGTGGTTTGTTCTCTGACATTGGAAAGTCCACCTGAGCTCTTTAGCACACGGGTGCTGCATATTCAACAAGGTTCTGAAATTTCCAGCCCCGCAGCTTGCTTCAGCACTTTACCTCCCAGGATTTGCCAGAATCGCACATTAGCATTTAAATGGACAGCCAAATCCTGCAGAAACCGCATGATATATGTCACACTGAAACTGGCTTCAACTCCTTCAGGGGCTGTGCAGTTTCTTTGCCTTATCTGATGTTCCAACTTCTCTTTCAACTTTTGCCTTTGTGGATTTGGTATGATCAGTTATCTGCAAGATTTATAACCAACGGCTTTGATGTTGGACAGACATATGGTGTCAACATTCTGCAATGCAACAAAATTCTCTTTCTCCTTGAGGATGTAATGTTGTGTTCATTTTCCTCTCTGCTGGCTGCTCACTTTGATAGAATAAAGCAAACGTCAATTCCCTGAGTTTCTCTTAAAGAGGAAAATTTTTAAGTCAGTTCTCATTCCAGTTTGGGACTTCATTTGACATAATATCCCTAACTTCACTGAATCACTGTGCTAGGTCAAAAAGGGCTCGCTCTTCCTACAGCTACAAGCCACGGCTGTTTATGGCTCAGTAGGAAAAACCACAAAGCACTGACTACTGGAAGGTTTTCATTTTGATGTGATTAGTTGCCTGTTGAAACTCCTTAAATCAATGGTTCTGTCCTTTGACCCTCGGAGTGTTACAAAGATGAGTCTTAACAATATTCCTGGATAATCTCATTATATTGCCTTTTATTTTTATTTTTATTTTTATTTTTTGGGGGGGGTACCGGGGATTGAACGCAGAGGCGTTCTACCTCCGCGCTACACCCCCGGCCCTATTTTTTATACTTTATAAACCGGGTCTCACGAAGTTGCGGAGGGCCTCACTAGGTAGAGAGAGAGAGAGAGAGAGAGAGAGAGAGACAGAGCTGAGGCTGGCCGCGAACCCGGATCCTCCGGTCTCCGCCTCCCAGAGTACTGGGATTACAAGCGTGCGCCACCACTCCCGGCTGATATTGCCTTTTAAATTAAATTAAAAAAAAATGGACAGGGACATAAAGTGAGTGGGCCAGTGTTAAGAGAGCATGCACTAATATCCCTTTCCTCCATGTTTTCCTTAGGGATGCTGCATGAAGCACCTCATGATCATCTTCATAACATTGTCTAGAGCTGTGCTGCCCTGTACACATGTGGTTACTTAAATTTCAGTTCATTAAATTGAAAATTCAGCCGGGCATGGTGGCGCATGTTTGTAATCCCAGTACTTGGGAGGTGGAGACCGGAGGATCCAGGTTCGCAGACAGCCTCAGCTACTTAGTGAGGCTCTCCGCAATTTAGTGAGACTCAGTTTCAAAATAAAGAATAAAAAATAGGGCTGGGGGTGTAGCTCAGAGGTAGAATGCCCCTGGGTTCAATCCCTGGTACCGCAAATAAATAAATAAATAAATAAATAAATAAATAAATTGAAAATTCAGTTCCTTAATTTAATTGTCCCCATTTCATATCCTCAGTAGCTACATGGGGCTATTGGACAGTGTAGATACAGAATATTTTTGATCATTGCAGAAAACTGGAACTGGACATGACTGATCTGGAGCCTTAGGATTTAGAGGGGCTTTAGAAAGGGCATCCAACCATACTGATGATCCCAGGACTGAGGGTTTCCTGGGTTATGAGATATTTTAATGCTGAAATTGGACGCTCCCTGGAAAAGTAGTAGAGGTCGTTTAGTCTGAACATATGTCTGATGTGAACATATGTCCGATGTGGACATCTCTTCTCCATATTTTTTTACTATGGGTATTTCTGAGCTTGCTACCTTGGTGATATTGTATATTAACTGATATCGCTGAAGCAGGCGATATTTGGAGAGCTGTTATAGAAGATGATGCTAAAACAACAAACACGAATGTGGTTTCCGATTTTCATTAAAAGGTAGAAAGTTCACAGGAGTGAGGCAGACTCTCCAAGCAACCAAAGGGAGCACATTTCAGCCAGGTGTGGTGGTGCACACCTGTAATCCCAGTATTTGGGGAGCCTGAGACAGGAGGATTACAGGTTCGAGACTGGCTTCAGCAACTTAGTGGAACTCTCAGCAACCTAGGGAGACCCTGTTTCAAAACCAAAAATTAAAAAGGGCTGGGGGTATAGCTCAAAGGTGGAATGCCTCTGGGTTTATTGCCAGTAAAACACACACACACACACACACACACACACACACACACACACACAGAGCAAACATTGTTAATAGGGAATTGAAGCCCACATTAGGCAAGGAAATAAAAGATCTTAAATATGATTCAAACTCAGGCACCAAACAGAAATAGACCTGGCTCCACCACTGGGTGATCTTGGGTATGTTATCTCACCTCTCCATTGTAAAACAGAGATTAGAACAGAACCTATCCCATAAGGTTAGATAATATATATGAAGTTCTTTGAACAATGCCTGACTTTTTTAATGCTCAATTATAATTATTATCATTAAATTACATAAGTGATTTCAAGTGTCTGGATCCAGATGAAATTATATCACAGGGTAATGAACACCTTGCAGAAGTATTTGTTGAATAATGAATACATCAAAAGTCTGCGCCTGAAACTTCAGACTGTTGTCTTGATAAATAACATAAAGTTCTCACAGAGACACTGACCCAGACAATGCTTCCACACATATCTGCCATTCGATTAGCATCTGTGTTAGTTCCCTGTTTCTGTTGCAACAAATTCCCATACATTAAGTGGTGTAAAATAAGACAAATTTATTCTCTAGGCAAGAATCACCTCCTTGAACTACATGTCTCACTCTTTTGTAAATATGACAGTCTGGAAGTCAGAAGTCTGAAATGGATCTTGGGGGGCTAAAATCAGGGTGTCAACAGAGCTGGATCCTTCTGGAGGCTTCAGGGGAGAAGCCATCCCATCCCTTGTCTTTTTCCTCTTCTAAAGAACATTTGAATTCTTTTTTTTACATCACTCTACCTCTTGGTTTCCTCATTATATCTTCTATTACTCTCTTTGACTCTTCCCTTTTATAAAGACCATTGGATTCCATCTTCGGGCTACCTAGATAATCTAGTATCATCTCTCCATCTCCAGCTCCTTATCTTAATTACATCTGCATCCTCCCTATCACCATGTGGGTACATTCGCAGGACCCGGGATTAGTGTGTGAACATCCTTGGGGCCATAATCTATCACCACTTCTTCAGCATTTGATTTTTTGTCATGTCTGTCTACCAGTTTACTATTATTTACTTAATATATGTTTTAAAAGTTTTTGTTTATTTAACCTTATCTCTGAATTCATGGTTTCAATGGGCTAGCTGTATTTTTTCTTAAAACACATTAACATTTTAATTAATAAAATCAAGAAGTTTTGTTTATCTTTAGCATCTCCGGGGCTATGAGTGATACGCATACCACACCTTAGGAAACACAGATTGTAAATTCTGCTGTGGATTCATCACCATCAAGGATTAGAGAAAGATTTCCCTACAATATTAGAAAATTGAGAAGGTCTAGTCTAGTCTAATGAGCAAATTTATTTGTCTCTGAATTCTTTGATGTCTATCTCAGTATTGTTTCAGAATATTTGAAGGTATTGTTTATTAGTCATATTAGTAAATACAGACTTAGAAATTTTTTTTTTTTGCAGTACCGGGGATTGAACCCAGGGGCATTCTACCTCCGAGCTATACCCCCGGCCCTATTTTTTTATACTTTATTTTGAAACTGGGTCTCACAAAGTTGCAAAGGTCTCACTAAGTAGCTGAGGCTGGCCGTGAACCCGGATCCTCCAGTCTCCGCCTCCCAAGTACTGGGATTACAAGTGTGCGCCACCACGCCTGGCTCAGACTTAGAAATTTTTGACTGAGTTATGGTTTAACATTGAGTCCTTTACTATTAGGGAAAGTCAATGAAAAACAATCTTTTTTTTTCATGTGTGTGGTACTGGGGATTGAACCCAGGGGTGCTCTATCACTATATCCACAACCCTTTTTATTTTTTTATATTTTGAAAAAGGGTCTTGCTAAGTTGCTGAGGGTCTTGTTATGTTGCTGAAGCTGGTCTCGAACCTTCAATCCTCCTGTTTCAGCATCCCTCCCAAGTAGTGGGAATATAGGAGTATGCCACCATGCCTGGCAAAAATCACTTTCTTTTTTTTTTTTGCGGTACCGGGGATTGAACCCAGGGGCGTTCTACCTCCACGCAACACCCCCGGCCCTATTTTTTATACTTTATTTTGAAACCGGGTCTCACGAAGTTGCGGAGGGCCTCACTAAGTAGACAGAGAGAGAGAAAGAGAGAGAGAGAGAGAGGGAGAGTCAGGGAGAGAGAGCTGAGGTTGGCCGCGAACCCGGATCCTCCGGTCTCCGCCTCCCAAAGTACTGGGATTACAAGTGTGCGCCACCACGCCCGGCTAAAAATCACTTTCTTAAACTATTTCCCAACCTTTTATAAACTCATAATTGGAAATATTTGGGTACTTAATTATTTTTTTGTATAGGGAAGCAAGTCATCAATTCCCACTTGAGTTTAGTTCTAGCAAAAAAAAAAAAAAAAGATGACTTCTGGTGCTAAATCTGTTGGCCTTATTTTACCATAGAAAGAGAACAAGTGTAGCCTAATGTGTTTCTCTTTCCACCTAAGCTGCTAAACATAATCAGTTTCACGGTGTAAATGAAATCATATCAATTCTGGGACCCTGGCAACAAAATTCCCATCTGAGGTATATTGTTCTGAGACCTAGATCTTGTTTAAAGTAATATTATCTCAGTCCTATTCTAAGAGAACTTATAATGAGATATATTTGTATATTTTATATGAAAATTAACTCCTAAATCCTGAACTATATTTCCTATTTTCAGGAAGTAATTGCGATGGGCATAAGAATGTGCTTTGTGAGTCTCTAACTACAGAGGACTTGATAAGGGCCCCGGCCGCCATACTCTGAAACCCATTCCTGTGTTTGCACCAGGCCATTTTTTCCAGTGGTTGAGTGCAGCAGGGATACTGAGACAGATGCACTCCTGGGAGGCATGGGACTCCTCGGACAGTCAGCTTTGGCTTGAGGACTCTGTTGATTTTGTGAACTTTCTCAGATTACGTGGTAGTTTAGGATCCCTCCATCCAACCTTCCCTCCCTCTTGCATTGTGGTCAGAAGGCTCAGCCTTCTCTGGCTCCCTTCCCCTTTACTCTCACAGGCGTTTCTCTAATTAAGTCCTCACCTGCTTAAACCCATCTCTTGGCATATACTCCTAGGAGGGCCTGGATTAATAAATATTGTCATTTTCTGACTCTTAAAATAATTAAACACCTTTATTTTTTGTTCCTTATTTGAAGGCAGACATACATCTAAATAGGACTAAAATATTCATGAAACATATATGTTATATATAATGCGATATCTGTAGACAATCAGGAACATTACAAGACTCCTTTGACCAACTTTGTCTTTTGGTCTGAAAATAGCTGTTGTTTGATGGGAGGTGAGTCACTGGTGCTGAACACGGTCAGCTACACGTAGGTGCGAGAGAGAGTCTCATTCTCAATAAAACACATGAATCCAGATATTGTTTGATGTAAATTATGCTTGAATTTTTAATGTTAAAAATAGCTGCTTTGATAAAATATTACAATTGGTTAATATGCATTTTAATTGAATTTTCTCCAAACTCCCTTAATAGTTTGAGTAACTAAAATAAATGTCATTTAAAAAGGAATAGAGGGTTGAGGCTGGGCGTGGTGGCGCACACTTGTAATCCCAGTACTTTGGGAGGCGGAGACCGGAGGATCCAGGTTCGCGGCCAGCCTCAGCTCTCTCTCTCTCTCTCTCTCTCTCTTTCTCTCTCCTTAGTGAGGCCCTCCGCAACTTCGTGAGACCCGGTCTCAAAATAAAGTATAAAAAATAGGGTCAGGGGCGTAGCACGGAGGTAGAACGCCCCTGCGTTCAATCCCTGGTACCGCAAAAAAAAAAAAAAAAAAGGAATAGAGGGTTGAGAAATAGGAAGAGCAATGGAGGTGTGGAGTTATTTCTCCATTAGTTTTAACTTTCTTTTTAAAAATGATATAATGATAATAACTAACTCTAAAACATGTGCATATTGGAAAGGAGAGGACTGGGATGACGAAAGAATCATAAAACCTTCTAGAATTCTTTGTGATCATCTTAAAACTATTCTCTTTCTTTCTCTCTCTATATAAATACAGAATGTTTTTGGTTATTTTTTTGTGTGTGTATTAATAATGGAAAACACACACTAACACTGTGGTCTTTAACCATGAATATCATTTATAACTTAGTTAAAAATGGGAATGCCTAGGGGGAAGCTCACTAAATGCTGTGTGCATGCATGTCACTATCACTTTGAACTACATTATGATGTAAGATTATAATGCACCAATACAATTATATTAAAAAATGAAAAATAGGATTGCAATAGAAATCTATTTGCATTGTGGAATTTTCTATGGTAGAAAATAAAGAGTATGGCTTTCCTAAGTCTAAGCCCCCTCCAGTGATAGCATTTGACAAGAGCTTCAAGTTCCCACCTTAGAGGATTGCTTTGAAACCCTCAAAGGTGTTGACATTAGGGTAGCATCTGGGAAGAGGCAGGTAATGAACAGGGAGGAGGGCAATAAGGGGACTTTAGATTCAGGTAGACTTTACACCAAACCAAAGTTGCTTTCAAGGAGATAGCAGGCAGATAAGGATCAGGAAAACATCAACAGAACCCCTATAAAGGGAAAAGGTAGCAAGAACACAGAGGCTAGAGACATTCCTATTTAAATGGTTTCTGGAAAGGAAAAGGAGTCTTATAGTACAGACATTGGATAGAAATGGAAACTAATATCCAATAGAAAAAAATTGTGATTTCTCCCTTTTTAAACCCCTTAGAATGCCAGGCGTGGTGGTGCATGCTTGTAATCCCAGTACTTAGGAGGCAGAGACTGGAGGATTCGGGTTCATGGCCAGCCTCAGCTACTTAGTGAGGCCCTCCGCAACTTCGAGAGGCCTGGTTTCAAAATAAAGTATAAAAAAAAAATAGGGCCGGGGGTGTAGCTCGGAGGTAAAACGCCCCTGGGTTCAATCCCTGGTACCGCAAAATAAATAAATAAATAAACCCCTTAGAAGAAATTTGTTATGTAGATACTCACTAGCAGCACCTCCCAAGACAATTTAACTTGTGACAATGCTTAGAAATTATTATTCTACTTTAATGCCATCATTGATCAATTGTGTTTTAACAATTGTGATGTGACTTGTTATTGACACAAGTGGAGTAATACATCTTCCTGTGTGACATAAAGTCATATTTTTGCATTCTTATGTTCATCCATGAGTATAACTTGGCAGAGATCAATGATGACCTAGGTTAGTTGACCTCTAGAAGTTCATTAAGCTCTAAAATTCTTGGAGTCTATGAGGTGCAAAAGTCAGGGTGCCTTTTCATGAAAAAACAAAAAAGAACACTTGGGGAACTCAGCTTTTGGTCAAAATGAATTAGCATGGAACTGATTCCCTCTGTTTTTGACAAATATAAAATATAAGAAAAGACATTTTTCAAACACCGAACAATAGACACTACAAGATTGTAATCCCCAAGAGAAGGGACACAAGCTAAATGAGCCCTAATATATTATGTACTAGCTTATTACCTAGACATGGTGTCCAGGATAAAGAGCAGGGATAGACCCGAAGCCAGCGTCATACTGAATGGGGAGAAATTGAAACTATTTCCTCTAAAATCAGGAACAAGACAAGGATGCCCACTATCACCACTCCTATCCAATATAACACTTGAAATTCTAGCCAGAGCAATAAGGCAAAAGAAGGAAATTAAAATGATACATATAGGAAAAAAAAGAACTGAAATGATTTCTATTTGTAGATGACATGATCCTATACTTAGAAGATCTAAAAAAACTCAACAAGAAGACTTCTAGAACTGATAAATTCAGCAAAGTATCTGGATACAAAATCACCTTATAAAAATCAAGAGCTTTTTTTTATATACCAACCATGAATGCACTGAAAAAGAAATGTGAAAAACAATCCCATTCACAATAACCTCAAAAAATAAAATAAAATACTTAAGCATAAATCTAACCAAGGAAGTGAAAGACCTTTACAATGAAAATTATAAAACACTGAAGATAGAAATTAAAGAAGACCTTAGAAGGTGGAAAAACCTCTCATGTTCTTGAATAGGTAGAATAAATATTGTGAAAATAGCCATACTACCTAAAATTAGCTAAAGATTCAATTCAGTCCCTATCAAAATACCAATGTCAGTCTTCACAGAGCTAGGAAAAAAAGCCCTAAAGTTCATATGGAAGAACAATTACCCAGAATAGCCAATGCAAGTCTGAACAATAAGAATCATGCTGGAGGCATCACAATACCTGATTTCAAATTATACTACAGAGCTATAGTAACAAAAACAGCATGGTATTGGCACAAAAACAGACACACAGAGCAATGAAATAGAATAGAAAATATAGAAACAAATCTGCACAATTATAACTAGTTGATTTTTGACCAACAAGCAAAAAAAAAAAATACACTGGAGAAAAAGCCTCTTCAACAAATGGTGCTGGGAAAACTGGATATCCATATGTAGAAGAATGAAATTGGATCCCTCTCTCTCACCCTGCACAAAGGTTAACTCAGGGTGTATCAAAGACTTAGAAATTAGACCAGAAACTATGCAATTACTAGAAGAAAACATGGGACCGATTCTCCAGCATATAGACATATAGGCTTCCTCAATAAGACCCTCAAAACTCAGGAAATAAATCTGAGAATCAATAAATGGGATGGCATCAAATTTAAAAGATTTTGCACAGAAAAGGAAGCAAGAGTCTGAAGAGAGAGCCTACAGAATGGGAACAAATCTTTGCCAGCTACTCCAGTGATAGAGGACTAATATATAGAATATATAAAAACTCAAAAAACTTAACACTAAGAAACAAACAATGCAATAAAAAATGGGCAATTGAACTGAATAGATACTTGTCAAAAGAAGAAGTACAATTGGCCAATAAAAATATGCAAAAAGAGCTGGGTGCGGTGGTAAACACCTGTAATCCCAGTACTTGGGAGGCTGAAACAGGAGGATCGCAGGTTCACAGCCAGCCTCAGCAACTTAGTGAGGCCCTCCACAACTTAGTGAGACCCTGTTTCAAAATAAAAGAATAAAATAGGGCTGGGGGTATAACTCAGAGGTAGAATGCCCCTGGGTTACATCCCCGGTAACCCCCCCACACACACACACATGCAAAAAGGTTCAACATCATTAGCAATTAGGGAAATGCAAATCAAAACTACACCGAGATTCCACCTAACTTAAGTTAGAATGGCAACTTCGAGAGTTCCCCTTAAAAACAGGAACAAGACAAGGATGTCCACTATCACCACTCATTTTCAATACAGTACTTGAGACTCTAGCCAGAGCAATAAGGCAAGAGAAGGAAATCAAAGGAGTGAAAATAGGAAAAGAAGAAATGAAACTATCTCTATTTGCAGATGACATGATATTATAATTAGAAGACCCAACAAACTCCACCAAAAGGTTTATAGAACTGATCAACAAATTCAGCAAAGTGTCTGGATACAAAATCAATCTTAAAAAATCAGAAGTTTTTCTGTATGCTAACTATAAATTCACTGAAAAAGAAATTCAGAAAACATTTCCACTCATGATATCCCCCAAAACAATAAAATACTTGGGAATAAACCTACCAAGGAGGTAAAAGATGTCTAAAGAAAAATTATAAAACATTGAAAAAATAATTTGAAGAAGATCTTAAAAGATGGAAAGATCTCCCATGCTCTTGGATAGGCAGAGTAAATACCATCAAAATGGCCATTTTTCCAAAAGTGATCTACAGATTCAATGCAATACCCATTAAATTGCCAAGGTAATTATTCATAGACATAGAAAAATCTGTCCTTACATTCATTTGGAACAACAAAAAAACTAGAATATCCAAAGTAGTTCTCAGCAACAAGAACCATGCAGGAGGCATCACAATACCTGACTTTGAACTATACTACAAAGCCATAGTAATAAAAATAGCATGGTATTGGCACAAAAGCAGACACATAGACCAATGGAGCAGAATAGAAGGCTCAGAAACAAATGCACACACCTACAGCCAATTGATTTTTGACAAAGGGGCTAAAAACATCCATGGAAAAAAGATAGCCTCTTCAACAAATGGTGCCAGCAAAACTGGCTAACCATATGCAGAAAAATAGAAATAAACCCCACTTTCTCACCTTGTACAAGAGTCAATTCAAGATGGATTAAAGACCTGGAAATCAGACCAGAGACCTTGCAGCTACTTGAAGAGGGCATAGGTCCAACACTTCAACACATAGGCACAAGTAAAGACTTCCTCAACAAGACCACAAAGGCACAGGAAATTAAAATGAGGATCAATATGTGGGATTGCATTAAACTGAAGAGCTTCTGCACAGCAAAGGAAACTATCAAAAACCTCAACAGAAAGCCGACAGAATGGGAGAAGATTTTTGCCAGCTACTCCTCTGATAGGGGACTCATATCTAGAATATACAGAGAACTTAAAAAAATCATCACTAAAAAAACAAATAACCCAATCAAAAAAATGGGCAAGTGAACTAAATAGACAATTCACAGAAGAAGAAATACAAATGGCCCATAAATGTACAAAAAAATGTTCAACATCATTAGTAATCAGAGAGATGCAAGTCAAAACTACCCTGAGATTTCACCTAATCCCAATTAGAATGGCAATCATTAAAAACACAAACAACAACAAATGTTGGCAAGGATGTGGAGAAGTAGGAATTCTAATACACTGTTGGTGGGATTGCAAATTAGTATAACCACTTTGGAAAACAGTGTGGAGGATCCTCAGAAGAATGGGAATGAACCTACCATATGACCCAGCAATACCACTTCTAGGCATCTACCCAAAAGGACTGAAACCAAACTACCAGACTAATGCATGTGTATCTATGTTTATAGCTGCACAACTCACAATTGCCAAACTTTGGAACCAGCCAAGGTGTCCATCAACAGATGAATGGATTATAAGACTACAGGATATGTACACAATGGAATTTTTCGTAGCCATAAAGAACAAAATTACATCATTTGCAGGGAAATGGAGAGAATTGGAGAACATTATGCTAAGTGAGATTAGTCAGTCACAAAGAATGAAAAGTAGGATGTTCTCCCTAATTTGCAGAAGTTAGGGAGAATGAGACTTAGAAAGGACTCCAGACAAAGGAGAAAACTTTAGTTGAGCAAAGAAGTCAACCTAAATGAGGGAGATGGGAGGGGGGAAGAGGGAAATACACTAATGTACATGATGTGTATACACAGACTTATCAAAGCCAATCACTATGCTGAGCACGAAAAGGAGGGAAGGGGGAGGGAATAGGGTGGGAATTGAGGGAGGGCTAAATGAGCGATGTGTGCATGCATGCTTCTGCTACCCAGACACTTATCAAAATGTATGATTACAATGCACCAATAAATTAATATAAAAATAAAAAAGAATACAAACAATAACAAATGCTGGGTAAGGATATAGGGAAATAGGAACTCTTATTCACTGTTAGTGGGGTTGTGAATTAGTATAACCACTCTGGAGATCAGTTTGGAAATTCTTCATAAAATTAGGAATGGAACCATCCAATGATCCAGCTATACCTCACCTCAGTAGCTTTCAAAAGAATTAAAATCAGGATACTACAGTGATGCATGCATACCCATGTTTATGGCAGCATAATTCACAATAGTCAAATTATGGAACAATCCAGGTGTTTGTCAGCAGATGAATGGATAAAGAAAAATGTGGTACAGACAAACAATACTCAGCCACAAAGAACAAAATTATGTCATTTGCAGGAAAATGGATGGAATTGGAGAATATTGTGCTAAGTGAGATTAGTCAGTTTCAGCAAGTCAGGGGTCATATGTTTTATCTCATATATGGAAGCTAGAAAGAAAATGGGAAAAACAAGGGATTTTAAATAATGCAGAGAGAGACCTTTAGAGTAGTTGAAGAGGTTAGGGGTGGAAGTTATGGAGGGAGAAAAGGGAGGATTATAGAAGGAAGCAGCTCAAATAATATTAGGGCAATATGTGTAGGTATTACTATCATTCTCAGTAACTTGGTGTGGGGAGAGAGTAAGGGGAACGGGGTGGGATGTGGAGGGAAATAAAAAAATTCTGTGCATGTATGTTTTTATCACATTGAATCTCATTATAATATATAATTGCAATGCACTAATAAAATAATTTTTAAAAGAGAAAGCAGGGATAGAACAAACAGAGCATGGTAGTCTCACTGTGTTGCACACATGGAAGTCAGAGTTCACGGTGACCAGGCTGAACAGAGAAAAGAGAACAGGGTGGAGTGGGGGAGGGAACAAACTCCAGAAATCTGCAGAGGAGTCCCTCTGAGTTCTCAGCTCTGCACTAAGCAGTACATGCATGTGAAGAGCACCCAAGGCTAGGGAAAGAAAGAGCCATCAGAAATACAATTACTGGTCTTGGGGAATCCTCCAAAGTCCCAAGCATATAAAACTTTTCCCTCCACTGCTAATATTCGGAACGAATCATACCTCCTTTATCAATGTCTGAATCCTACAATTCATTCATGGTCCAGTTCAAATCCTCTACCCTTCTTAATGATTTCTTTCTCCCTAGAGTCTAAAGCTTTTATGGAACTCACTGAATCACATTCCAATTTGGAGTACATTTAACTTTTCATGTGCATCAAAACCCCAGTGGGAGGATAATGTTCCTGAAGGCAGGGCCAATAGTTAATTCCTTTTCTGTGTGTGAATTGCCATACAGTTAAGCATAAAAACAATAATTGTTATTCAGGACGAAATGATGTTTCTGGTACTGTGCCAAACACTTCATTTTATCTTATGTAATTCTCCCCCTAGAACTCTTGAGGGAGCAACCATAATTAGCCACTTATCAGGTGAGAAAATTTAAATGCAGAGAAGTTGAGTTAGAGGAGCTAGGTGGATTTGAACCACTTAGTTATATCTGTTTCTTACGATATTAAGTGACATTTTTGTGAATTGAGTAAATACATTGCTTTACAAGATACACACAAACGTCTTGTCTTTATTGCAAATGTCCTTGGGAAAATCCAAATAAAGAATTCCTTTTAGAGACCACATATTTCTACGATGGAGTCTGTTTCTACAATTCCTGTGATACTTTTCTCCAATTTGTGATAATAATCTTGAAATAATCAGGAAAGCACCAAAAGGTATGTGTACTTAGTCACATACATATACTTAGTATGGGTTTTTCAGAACTGAGATCCAGGAGGACAAATCCCGTGAGGCCATGTTCCATTTTTGGCTTTCCATTATTCCTATTTTGAGTGGGACTTGGGTACCACTCTTCCCTGTTGGGTTTTAGGCTACTTGTCTCGGGTACCAGCTAAGGAGATGAAAAAATGACTATTTATTATACTCCAATAACATATAAAATTCAAAACTAGTGTAAAATTTTAAAGTATTCCATGGAGTTTAAGTGAGAAATAGAGTTGTTTTTGTTTTTTTACTTGTCCCTCTCAATAATCTCAGTGCATTCATTTTTTTTTTTTTTTTTGCAGTACTGGGGATGGAACCCAGGGGCATTCTACCTCCGAGCTACACACTCAGCCCTATTTTTTTATTCTTTATTTTGAAACAGGGTCTCACTAAATTGTGGAGGGCCTCACTAAGTAGCTGAGGCTGGCCGCAAACCCAGATCCTCCGGTCTCAGCCTCCCAAGTACTGGGATTACAAGCGTGCGCCACCACGCCTCGGTGCATTCATTTTTAAAAAGGTGTGGGGAGGTAGGGGTGTGGTAGGCTTAGAATATTTTGCCTAAGGTATCTTAGTTTTAAATTGTTTCATCAGAGAAGCACACAAACTCTTCTTAAGCCTCACTGAATTCAAACAACAACAACAATTATAGCACCTACATTTTTAAAAAGCTTTACCATTGGATGATGGTAAACTGACCTTGCTGGGAAAACCCACACTGACAAAGGAGCTTTAACCCAGAGAAGATAGTGTCCAACAAAGATCTTTACCCCAAATATTTAAAATATGAGTGCATATCTGTGTTTTTGTTTTTCCCATAAAAATACAAATGTATAGGAAAGGAATGATCATTTCAATCACCATTCAATGTAATTAAAAGCGATTGTAGTCCTCAGGCTGTTTCTTTTAAATATGATCCAGTGATCAGAAGGAATTGGAAATGATTACATTTTAACTAGAAACACATTTCTGTCCAGAACTGAGCTTCGAAGCATGAAAAAGGCACAGTGGTGGCCTCTGTTTGCGTTTCCATCTGGGGCTTTAAATTTGAACTTCAGTGATTACTCTGCAAGATTTCTGGCTGTGCAGAGACTCAGAATGTCAAGGCCAGCATATTCTCATATGCTGCTTCAGACAAAAAAATAAAATTGCACCAATTACCATGTTTGCATTTTGTCGAATGGCTCTATTTAAATCAATTATATGTTAAATGAGTGTATTTGTAAAATTCATAGCTCAGAATTAATCTGGCTTTATCCCAGAGCACCCAATCCTAAAAGTAAGTGATTGTAAACACTGATGAAAAGTTAGCAACATCTATAATGAAGAATAGTCTGGAACAATTAAACTTAGCTTGATTTTCAAATTAAGAAATACATCCCATGAGCCAGGCGTGGTGGTGCATGCTTGTAATCCCAGTACTTGGGAGGCTGAGACAGGAGGATCATGGGTTCGCGGCCAGCGTCAGCTACTTAGTGAGGCCTCCGCAACTTAGTGAGACCCTGTTTCAAAATAAAGAATAAAAAATAGGGCTGGGGGTGTAGCTTGGAGGTAGAATGCCCCTGTGTTCAATCCCCAGTACCACACACACACACACACATACAAAGAAATACATCCCATGGTTGGCTTTCCATTTGCAATGCTCCCTCAAACCCCATTAGAAATGCTTAACATTTTTTAATATCTAGTTTGTGCTTCCAGAATGACGTCATCAGTGATAAGGATAAAAGCAGAGAAAAATGTAGTACCTCATGCCAGGAATTAGTCAGTCATGCAAAGTGCCCCAGAGCTGTCCTGGTGGCTCTGACTTCACAGTTGCTGGCCCTGGGAATTTCTGTTTTCTGTGGTCAGGAGAGAATAGGAAGGTTGAAGATGGCTTGATGAGAAGAGAGGGAGGCTGACTTTGTGGGTCCTAAAGAGCTTGGCAAGCCGGGCGTGGTGGCGCACGCTTGTAATCCCAGTACTTTGGGAGGCAGAGACCGGAGGATCTGGGTTCGCAGCCAGCCTCAGCTCTCTCTCTCTCTCTCTCTCTCTCTCTCTCTCTCCTTAGTGAGGTCCTCCGCAACTTCATGAGACCTGGTTTCAAAATAAAGTATAAAAAATAGGGCCGGGGTGTGGCGCGGAGGTAGAACGCCCCTGGGTTCCATCCCCAGTACCACTAAAAAAAAAAAAAAAAAAAAAAAAAAGAGCTTGGCAACTTGCTATATTAGATCTGAAAGGTGCAGTCCTTTTATTTTCTTAGTCTACATAGCCCATGATTTTTTTCTGCACCTATGAATCTCTGTTCCTAAATCTTGTACTGAGGATTCTAATAGGATATTTAATATAGTTTTTAAACAGTCTAAGTAACTATTAAGATTGTAAGATAAGATATTAAGATACGACTACTTCTATCCCTAACCATTCAGTGACTTGCTATGATCTAAACATTTTTCAAGAGGGTAAAGGGGAGAGATGCTCTCAAGGGAAAAAGAAAACGATGATTCATAGGAACAAGTCAGTGATCCCAGATGTCAGGTTCTTTTCCTTCATTTCATTACATTTCATTTCACAAGCACCTATGTCATGCTTCCTATGTGCTGGACATTTTACAAATACATCAATTCATTTAAATTCTCACGTCAATGCCGTCAAAGAGGTACTATTCTTAATCCCACTTTGCAGAATAAAGAGACTGCAGCTCAGTGAGGCTAAGTAACTTGCCACAGGTCACACAATTGTGAAGCCAAGATTTTGAAGCCCTGTGGTCTGCCTCACATTTCTTAGGAACTCCCAATATGAAAAGGCATGTTACACACAGAGACCATCAATAAAAGCTGTTTGATGCCTTGGGCTTTGAGAACAAGTGGTAAAGTAATTTTGGAGTAGGTTGTATAAATTTTATAGATTAAAGATGTTTTTTGTGTTTGTTATATTAAAAAGTAAAATGTTTTAATACTACCATCAAATCTCTAGCTGCATATGTGCGATGAGAAAAATGCACATTGGTCAAATGATCTGTCTGCATGGCTTTTCCTATTAGCATGAGGTAATAAGAACAGATATTGACATGGTGCTAAGAAGAAACCCAGGAAAACAATCCATTACAACACCATTTATGTAAATTAAAAATACATGCAATATAAAACCACAGTACATGTTTTACAAGTTCATATATCAGGAGAGAAAGAAAGCATACTCGGAAAACACATTAGAACAGTTTCTCATGGGAGGAGAGGAATGGGAAAGAAGAATGGGGTAAAAAAAAAAAAAGCATCCAGGCATGGTGGCCCAGGCCCATAATTCCAGCACTTGGGAGGCTGAGACAGGAGGATCACAGGTTCAAGGCCAGCCTCAGCAACTTAGAGAGGCCCTCCACAACTTAGTATGACCCTGTTTCAAAAAAAAAAAAATGAAATAGGTCTGGGGGTGTAAGTAAGTCAGAGGTAGAATGCACTTGGGTTCAATCCCCAGTATGACAGAAGGGGAGGGAGGGAAGGAGGGAGCGAGAGAGAGAGAGAGAGAGAGAGAGAGAGAGAAAATAAGCAAAACAGGAGTAGAGTTTTAAAGGTATCTCTGATAATGGACTGAGGCTTGGGATTAACTTTACCTTCTGATCCCCAGGTTTGAAGTGGGGTTGGGGGTTGAGGGGAAAGTATCCATCCATCCATCCATCCATCCATCCATCCACCCATCCATCCAACCGTTAGTATATGTGCATATAGATTTTTCTTATCTATGTATTCATTCATGTGAACAAGAGAAAGTGAGATTGTTTTGTCTTACTGATTGTGATGGTTCATTTGATATGTCAATTTGAATGGGCTATGGGGTGCCCAGACATATAGTCAGCCATTATTCTGCATCCATGAGAGAGTTTCCTGATGGCATTAACATTTCAATCAGCAGACTAAGCAAAGCAGATTGCTCTCCTCAACACGCATGGGCCTCATGAAATCTGTTGAAAGCCTGAATAGAATAAAAGGCTGAGTAGGGAGAATTCTGTCTCTACCTGCCTATCTTCTAGCCGGGACATTGGTCTTCTACCTTCAGCCTCAGACTGAAACTGAAGTTTATACCCTCAGCTCTCCTAATTCTTGGGCCTTCAGACTTAGACCATAACTATACCATCAGCTGGATCTCCAGCTTGCTGATTGAAGACCTTGGGATGTCTTAACCTCTATACCTGCATGAGCAATTCCTATATATATGTGTGTGTAAAATATATATGAGTAGATATATTTATATATCTGTTATAAACTATTTTATTGTGTATTTATTTTAATATATTACATATAATTAACATATATTGACATCTTATGTATAATGTATATGTATATCTGATTGTTTCTGTTTCTTTGGAGAACCCAGACCAATACACTAACATTCATGCAACTGTTTCATTATATAATAATTATCCATCCTCTATAATAGCAATTCTTACATGTTTGGAGCTCAGGACACTTCACATTCCAAAAATTATTGAGGATTCCTAAAAATTTTTGTTCATGCTAACCTAAAAGTTTCTACCCTAAAGGGATATGTTTATATTAATTTATTTCTGTTGATATTTACCATATTAGAAGTTAAAACTGAGAATGTTCAGGTGTTAATTAATTAATTGAAAATAATAGGGACAAACTCATTACAGAGGGAAATACATCAAGTGATGTGTGCATGTATGTTTGCATCACTTTGAATCTCACTATGATGTATAATTACATTTACACCAGTCAATGTATAAAATAACCTATTTTTAATGAAAATAGCCATACTTTCCAAAACAAAAATTTAGAAAACTATTCATTTTTATGTTTTTATTTAGAAATCTCTTAAGTGTTTGGGTTCATTAAACGCAGTTGGATTCACATATCTGCTTCTTCATTCCACTTGCTGCAGTGTGTTGCTTTGGTTGAAGGCTATGAAGACAAGCTGGCATCACACAGATACATAGTTGGAGAAGAAGGAATAGTTTCATGGTCATTCAGATAATTGTAGATCTGCCTTTCTGATACTATACCCAAACTTGACAAGTGTTAGGGATTTTTTTTATTTTTTGCGGTACTGGGGATTGAACCTAGGGGCATTCTACCTCTGAGCCACACCTCCAGTCCTATTTTTTATTCTTTATTTTGAAACAGGGTCTCACTAAGCTGCGGAGGGCCTCACTAAGTAGCTGAGGCTGGCTGCAAACCTGCGATCCTCCAGTCTCAGCCTCCCAAGTACTGGGATTACAAGCATGCGCACCACGCCTGGCTTTTCAAGTGTTAGTTTTTAAATGGTTATTACAGGGCCGGGCGTGGTGGCACACGCTTGTAATCCCAGTACTTTGGGAGGCGGAGACCGGAGGATCCGGGTTCGCAGCCAGCCTCAGCTCTCTCTCTCTCTCTCTCTCTCTCTCCTTGTCTCTCTCTCTCTCCTTGTCTCTCTCTCTCTCCTTAGTGAGGCCCTCCACAACTTCGTGAGACCCGGTTTCAAAATAAAGTATAAAAAATAGGGCCGGGGGCGTAGCACGGAGGTAGAACGCCCCTGCATTCAATCCCCGGTACCGCAAAAAAAAAAAAAAAAGTGTAATCTGAAACCATATCAAGAAACTTTTCATACCGTGTAACCCAAAATCCACTGGTCCATGTCACTCGAAATGAATCTTTTACCCATTCATGGTTTTATAACATGATGCATTGGTCATTTGAAAAATATTGGTTGATTGAGTTATAGACTTTACTAATGCTGACACATTTATCAATAACAAAATACCACATTTGTTAATCTCTACATAATAAACAGCTTTCATAATGAAAGTTATCAATACAAATTTTCCATAATTCAAATTATCAATTGAAAGCTTGAATTTTATTACTGCCAACAAATGACAGGCACATTTCATTTATTTGTTTTTAATAGACGTTCGTAGCCATTCTTTCAGTAAAAATATTGTTCAACTTTCAACTCAAATGACTTTTCATGCAGAAAACCACTGTAATTGGGCATTCAGCAAAAGTACTTCATGTGTACAGGATATTAAAAAGATGTGTACTTGTGCTGGGTATGGTGGCAAACACCTGTAATCCCAGTACTGGGAGGCTAAGACAGGAGGATTGCAGGTTTGAGGCGAACACATAGTAGCTTAACAAGATCCTGTTTCAAAATAAAGAATAAAATAGAGCTGGGGGTGTAGTTCAGAGGTAGACTGCCCCTGGGTTCAATCCCCAATACCAATCATAGGACACACTGCTGCTCTACAGTATTGTATCTATTCAAATTTGGCACCTCAAGAATTCACATCCTAACCTTATGCTAAAAAAGTCCTAATGAAATCTGATCCACTTCTTGAAAATCAAATAAGAGTGAGTCCACCACTTCCAGAGCCGTTTGTTCATTAATTGAAATCTTATTTGCCTTAGTGATAGCTGGAGGGTCAATCTTTTAAAAGTGAAGCATTTAAGTGAATTTTCAAACTTTCTAGACTTCTTATTCCTAAAGATTTCACAGCATCCCCAATGAGATTGCCAGTTAAATCAGTGAGCCATTCCTTTGCTTTATGGCCTATTTAAAAGGTACTTCTGAGGCTGTTTCAGATCCAGGCTGGGTCACTGATCAATACTTAATCAACCCACAGACTAAATTCACTAAATCACTTTTTTGGGAGTCATCCATCCAATTTTGTTTCCAGTCCACCCCTACTACATTAAAACCCGCAGGAACACAGAATGCCAGAGGCCTTCTCATTCTTGCCATAGAAACGGTCCCTCAGGCTCCTGAAATAAATGAGTACTCTGATGAGATTTTCTGTTTCTGCAAGCTTCCTCTGCTAACACACTCTTTTTTTTTTTGGTGGTTATGGAGTGTTATCTTTTAATATCATGCAGGTGAGGAAAGGATTCCTGTCTTACAACATGTGTAGTTCATCAACAGCATGAATACATCCTGCTTCATGTTGAAACAACAAACACCTCTTGATAGTCTCATAAAGACACCAACTCCAGGGGACTTGGGGGTCTTAGCAACAGCATCAAGAAGAGACTGAAGTCACAGTCCTTGGCCTCAGTGATCCATAACATGCTTGCGAGGAACAGTTCAGACCCATGAATCAAGGCGATTCCATTGAGAAGTCTAATGAGTGATACCCAATGCCAAACACATTCTTGGTCTCATGGCCTTTGCAGTCAACGTTCTCTTGGCCTGGAACCTCTTCCCTTAGTCCTCCATACTTTCTCCATCTCTTTGTTCAAATGTCACCTTAGCAGGGGAACATTCTCCATATCTAAAATAGCACCAAGAGCTGTGTGCATGTATGTTAACACCAAACTGATACTCACTGTGATGTGAGACTACAATGCACCAATAAAAACATATAAAAAATAGCATCTTCCCTCTCTATGTCTTACCCAGTTTCACTCTTCTTCATAAGATCTACCACTATATATATAGATAAAGATATAGATAGATATACCATTGTAGTCATAATATATATAATATAGAGTATATATAACAAATAGTACATATAATATATAGTATACATAATATAATATAAATATACACTTTGTTTGATATTGTCTGCCTTATTCCATTTGAATGAAAGTTCCAGAAAACAGGGACTTAATTATTTACTGCTTATCTCAGGCCCCAGACAGTTTCTGGTTCATAAACAGCACATACTATATATTTATTGAGTGAATGAATGAATGAATGAATGCTAGAGCATCTTAGAAGCAGGAGGGGAGAGCACTAAGTACTAACGAGGTGATGAGGAAGCGTTTTACAGGCTGAGTTTGAGCCAGGCCTTCAGGGGTGTTTCCCGTGTGTGGGGCCAATGAGCAGAGCGGTCTACTTGATCTGCAGGGCTCATGTATGACGCCGTCTTCTCAGGGAAGCCTTGGAGGGGTCTCCAGGACCAGGTAAGTTGCCTTTGCTCCCCTGTGGTCCAGCTCATCCTAGTGTATCTTATCTGTTTACCTGTCTGGCTGCTCCAGGTGAATATTAGCTCTGGGACAACAGGCACTGGTATTATTCATAGTGGCATATCTAGCCATAGCATGGAATCTACTACAGGGTGACTACCCCATAAATATCTGATGACTCTGTCATCAGATGAACTTAGCAGAAAGCTCACGTAGAGGAGTGAAAGGCAGGTGTGGACCAAAGCACGGAGGTTCATGGAGTTGACACATGGAGCTTAGGGTTCGATTAGGGAGATGCAGTGGCATCCTATTGCCCCAGCAAGGCCATATGAGCATGCTGTACATGATGAAGCAAGTGAAACAAATTAGTGAGAGAAACAAATTACAACCTTTTTGCAATTCTGCAGGCACAAAATAATAAGGGCGTGGACCAGGGTGGTGGCAATGGGAATAGTCACGAGGGAACAGATGTAATTAAAGGTCTCGGTGATTGCTTCAGTGTTAAGAGCAGCCATAGATGACTGCATATTTTGAGCCTGAGCTACTATTAAAGAGTCACTCTAGCCCTTGCTTCAAATTGTAAGGCTCTTGAGGGAAGAATATTTGGCAAACTATTTATGGTAATGGCACCATTTCCTTATTTTAGCAATACTTAGTAGTAGAATATATCAGAATTTATGTAGCCTGTACCCTGATATTAAGCTTTTAGACAAAACTTTAAAGTCTTCAGATTAAATTTCTATTTGCTGCCAATTATCCATGAGTAGAAGTTAATTTCTAGAATATGAAAGTACAGATGATGAAATATTAAATTTCATCAAAGTATCACAGAATTCAGCGCTTCAAGAAACCTCAAAGCAGATAAGACAAACAGGACTTATTCCTCATGAGAATTTTCTAGGACAACTGTATTAGTTGAGGTTCTCAAGAGAAATAGAAGCCACAGGATAGGTGTATTATAAAAGGGGGTTAATAACATTGGCTAACACACTCAGAAGCTGTGTAGTTCTAAAGTGGCCTCCTGCACTCCAGAGAATGGGGGGACAGCTCAGTCCAGGAAGCTGAGCCTCAGAACATGAGGGACCAATGATGGAGAGCCAGTCCAAGATGGGAAGGCCTGGAAAGTCCCTAGAGAATTTTGAGAGCGTGCATTGGAAGAGTGAAGGAGCCAGTGTCTGATCTCCTTGGGTAAGAGCAACAGCAGCAGACGCACTCGCCCAAGAAGCAGCATAATTCCGCCTCTCGCGACATAACTACGCTGCATACAACCAGAATCGTGCTAATTACTTCCCCTGTGTAGGAGGCAAAGTGTTTCTGAGTGATGCTAACTCTTCTAACATCCCACAACTTGAATACTATAATGTAGATTTAACAACACATAAGTCCTGATATTAATCCATTAATTAATTCTAATCAATTAATTCTAATCCATCAATTAATTCTAATCAATTAATTGATGGAATTAATCCATCAATTAATTATGGCTGAGCAGAGGCATAATTAGACCTGGCACTCAGGACTCAAATGCTCAGATGAGGAGGCAGAGGATTATTATAAACATTCAGAGATCTTGGCATCTAGGGGTGTCCTGAAACCCATCCTCACAGATGACAGTATTACAGGTAAGTGAGAAGATGTTTGAGATTTATTCCAAAATAATCCAGTATGTAGAAAGCAAGGGGGATGAGGATAGAGACGGAGATGAAACAAGACTGGACATTTGTTAATAACTGTTGAAGCTGGGTAGTGGTTACATGAAAAATAATAACAGTATTATCTCTCTCATAAGATATTTGGCAATTTAAATAATAAGCATTTTAAAAGCTATTTCTGTATCTTATATCATTTTCTTTAAGTTCTTTCTGGAAACTATAACATGATTTATGGAAACAAAGAGCTATGAAAATCCCTCTTCAGAAGAGTCTGAAATAATAAATTCCATAAGCATTAAATCTTCTCTACCCTTCATCAGTTATTTTTAAAGAAGACTATTTCTCACACCAACTGACATGAAGTATTTGTGTAATGAACCCTTGACAAGAAGGTTTTGAATTCATATAAAGGAAATACAATATTTGAGTTAAAAAATTATGGATTAAAAAAACCAGATAGTTTTGAAGTTAGTTTTCTCTTAAGGTAACATTGCATTAATTTGACACTTAGGAGGACTAAGGTATGTTTTCCAATTTGCAAAATATCTGTCACTGTCTAGTGACTAAATTTTTTATTTTTCCCCCCTGTACCATCAAAATAATGGAACATTTTTCTCTGGACTAAAATCAATCCCTAAATCCTTTTAATCTTGTTTTCTACAGTGAGCCTGTCATCAGTCCTGTGGCCGAGCTGACGACGCTTCACAATAACATGGGCATTTCCCCAGCTAAATGGACTGACAACACCATCTTGAATCATGGATAGATCTCAGCTGTCCTAGCTAGCTATGAGAATGAAGTGCACAGCAGGCCCTGAACTTCATTAAGATTAACTTCACACAGGTCTACATTTCCAGTGAGCAGAAAAATAAAGACAACACTTAAGTGAAAGATGAAGGAAAAGTAGGATGTCACCATTGGATAATGGTAAAGATTCATGGCAGCTCCTGAAAATTGCCTATCATGTACAAACAAAGGCAGAGATATTAGTTTCCCCCTTCTTTCAGGGTGTGTGTGTGTGTGTGTGTGTGTGTGTGTGTGTGTTTGTGTGTACGCTCCATGTGTGCTTGTGACCATAATACCAGCAACAACACACAATCCATAAGAGTTCTGCAATATTTATGCTGACAAAATTCTCAGAAAAGCTATGCTATATTTTATTTTACTGGCAACACAGAAATATGATTAAGAATGCACATCCAGTGTTCTGACTCCTTAGTTAATTGCCAACTTTGCCATGAACTGTGTGGCTTGGGTATGTTACTTGTCCTTTATGCATTTCAGTCTTATCGTTTATGAAATGGAACTCTTTTTTTTTTTTTGCGGTACCGGGGGTTGAGCCCAGGGGCATTCTACCTCCTAGCTACACCCCCGGCCCTATTTTTATACTTTATTTTGAAACCGGGTCTCACGAAGTTGCGGAGGGCCTCACTAGGGAGAGAGAGAGAGAGAGAGAGAGAGAGAGAGAGAGAGAGCTGAGGCTGGCCGCGAACCCAGATCCTCCGGTCTCCGCCTCCCAAAGTACTGGGATTACAAGCGTGCGCCACCACTCCTGGCTGAAATGGAACTCTTTAGCCTTAAAGCAATAGTGGTACTTTCATCCCAAGTTTCCTTGAGAATTTCATGATGTACTCCATGATTACATAGAGTACTTAAAACAATCCTTTGGTGCAGTTACCAAAGGGAAATATCTACATAACACTGACCGTTTAAATCTCTGAATCTGGTTTGAATCTCTTCTTGCCAAAGCAACACTTGGGCTCTGGGCTTATTGTCTAGTCCACCATCTATTGATTCTCTTCTCCATGAGAACAGATTTTTTATGGCTTTCAGCAGGTAATATTGTTACCTAGAATAAAAGACTACACTTCCCAACTTTCCTTGCTTCTGGGAGTGGCCACATACTTTTGCTGTACGTAACGCAAATCAACTAGAATTGTGTGGGATTTCTAGGAAATTGTCTAGAAGAAGGTGAGTCTGCCTTTCTGCCTTCTCCACCTCCACCCTGTTTCCTGGAATGCAGGTGTGTTGGCTGAAGCCAGGACAACACATCAGACCACGAGGTCATGTGCTCAGGAAGGCAGAGTGGCTGGACAGGAGTTCAAGACCCATCTACTACTACTACATTGTTTGTTTTGATTCATCTCCTTGTTGTTGCTGTTTTATATTGTTCATGTATTCAGCTGAGCCCTTCAAGTCTGCTCAGAGTCAATAAACATTGACATAAAAATAAATATTTCATTTACAAATGTCTGTGCCAGTCCATGTGTGGGTGAGAAGAGAAATATGAACCCACAGAATATGGATATGTGAGGTTGTGGACAGGTTAAGAAACTATAGAAACTAAATAAAGGGGCAAAGTCACATAATCTCAGGAGAATCCTAAGAATCAATGTATAGCTGTGAATCATCATTAATACAGGACAGGGTAAATAGGATGCAGAAATTTTGAGACAAAAGTAATAAAAAATAAAAAGAAAAGAGACAGAGATATGGTTAATGGCTCTAGAATGTGAGGAGAGGAAAAATTGATGCAATTGCTCAGCTTGAGAATGAGCCAACATATTCTGGCAGCCAAGCACTAAAAGTTGGCAATCTATAGTGAGTGAGAGCCACTACACCAAAATTGTTCCTACAGTGAGTCCACTCTGAATAACAAGGGAAAAATTCCCATCCCTATGAGGAATTGTTCATTTAATGACAATTCTGTTGTTTGTTTGTTTCATTAGTAATTGGTCAAGACATGCACACTGATTTATGTCCTAAGAAATTGCTGGCTGTGTTCTTTTGTAATAGCAAATACAAGTCCAATGTGACCAGCACTAAAAATCTCATCAGTCTGGCAGAGCTGGAGTTGTCTTTTAGAAGCTGACTGATGGGTCTCCTGTGTAACAGTCAGAGTATGCTGAAATACTCATCTTTCCATTGTGACTGAATGACCCTTCTCTTCAATAATTGTTTAACAACTGTGCAACATATCTTCCATATGCAGCCTCTTGCTATTTTCTAGTTATATTTCTTTGTGTGTGTATGTGTGGGGGGATACTGGGGATTGAACCAGACACATTCTACCTCCGAGCTACACCCCCAGCCCTTTTTTTAAAATTTTTTGTTTTGAAACAGGGTCTGACTAGGTTGCTGAGAGTCTTGCTAAGTTGCTGAGACTGGGCCTTGAACCTGCGATCCTCCTGTCTTAGCCTCCCAAGTATTGGGATTACAGATGTGTGCCACCATGCCCATGCCCAGCTTCTAGTTACATTTCAAAGCTAGAAAGAATGTTTGGCATTCATTGGTACAGTGGTACAGTCCCCTCATATAGGAAGATGCTAAATTTAAAATGGCCAGGACTAGTGATTTTTTTTTTTTTTTTGCGGTACCGGGGATTGAACCCAGGGGCGTTCTACCTCTGAGCTCCACCCCTGGCCCTATTTTTTATACTTTATTTTGAAACCGGATCTCATGAAGTTGCAGAGGGCCTCACTAAGTA
>PVJS01020019.1:0-33080 GCA_004027185.1 Glis glis | reverse complement strand
AAAAAAAAAAAAAAAAAAAAGACAATACTTTGAGAGTAATTTTACTCTCTAAAGACACTTTTAAATGAAAATTATTTGCTAAGAGTACAGTAAGAATTTAATCCAAAATAATCCTCATCCCTATTCGCTGTGCTGTTCCTTACTCTGCTTTATTTTTATCATACACCACTAGCTGAGATTATATTATCTATTTACATGCATGTTCATTGTCCCTTTCTCCCACTAGTCTAGAAGCTTCTTGAGTACAGAGACTTTGTTCTATTCACTACTATAATAAAAGTGCCTGATACATAATAACCTCTCAAAAATATTTATGGAACGAATGAATGAGCAGATGAATCTTTAGTAAGTCTCAGCACCTCACTTAGGGAATAGTTTCTGATCTGTGTGATCTAAGAGTTAATCTGACACTGTTGTTTCAATGAGATTTAAATGTCCTGGACTCAAAGTTTGGGTTCTTTTTGGTCTGGATATGGGACTGCAGAATTTGTCAATGGTCTACTGACCATGAGAAAAAAATCATTTGGTTTCTAGCAAAGTATCATTTAAAAGTTTTATGTAGAAATAGAACAAATGGAAAGTGAGACTTATTTTGCACCACCAACACTTCTGGAGATGCCTATTTAAAATGTTTTAAAATTTTCTACTATAAAAGTAATAAAGTTTCCCTCCCTGCACACACACTGAACTCTAGTCTGGTGGCCCAGAGGTAACACAATTCTTCTAGAAGTGCTATGCGGTATGCTTTCGAGCGGTGGTCCCAGACGAGCTCCCTCCCTACACTTGGACATACAGGCTGCAGTGCCTGTTTTGCTCTAACTGATCCGTTACCCTGTTCTCACAGTGCCTTCCTTACTGGGAGGCGGGAGGTCTGGTCCTGCCAGTCACTGGGAGCCCAATACTTCTTCATGCATCCCCCTTTCACTTTGACACGGCTCCTTCCGAGGAATGGCTTGGTCCTTTAGCGCTCCGCTCCTTTGCCTTCTCCCTTCCAAGATGGCCCCTTGGGGAACTTTTCTGGGCGCTCACTGGTCCCAGTGATGGGAGCACGGGCTGTACCTTGTCTCTTTGGCCAGCCTCCTGGTATCTGTTCTTAAGACTAGTGAGGACTGTGCTCCATTGGCTTGGTCCCTCTGCAACTCCCCTGGGCAGGCCTGGAAGCTCTCAGCAAGGTGGTCGCTCAAATACCAATCCTCCACACCACTTCTCTGTGGACCTCCTCTTGTCAACCAGCTGACCAATACTGCCACCCACCGATTGTGCCCCTTTCCAGGGCACAAAGGGGCTTGTGTATGTTCCCTTGTCACCTGGTGGCTAAGGAGTCCCAGGCCACCAAATTCAGGTCATTTTTCTGTCTCATCACAACACACAGGCTTTTTTCTGACACCTAGATACAATGGCCAGGGACTCTGAGTGGCAGAGTCTCCCCAGTCAGTGTAAAGGAAAAAGAGCAAGATCCTGCTGCTTTCAGCTTTCCCTCGATCTCCCTCTCCCCCTGGGACTTTGCCCTGGATTGCAGGATTTCTGGAACACATGTCTGACCTCTGCCTGCCCGGCAGGTCTCTTCTTCACACGGCCCGGCCTGCAGTCTTGGGTTGGTGTTTCATTTTACTTCTGCTTCCTGTGTGCTAGGGGCTTCTCCTATGGCTCGTCTTCCTCTGACCCAACTCTAGTGTTATGTCTCCATTCAAATGCTAAGGGCAAGTTCAAGGAAAGAAATAAGCTTGCTGATTGAAAAGCATAAATTGGGAAATACTTTAAAAATGTCATGCTCTTATAGGTGTATATCTTTTAGTTAGTTTACTCAAAAGTAAGGTCATACTATATAAAATGCTCTGTTCTTTCTGCTTCAGTTTAATATTTATGGAGGACCTTTCCATATTCACACACACACACACACATACACACACACACACACACACATCTACCTTATTCTTTTTTTAAGAGTTTCATAGTCTTCCACAAACACTAACATATTTCACCAGTCTCCTACTGATGGACATTTCAGTCATTTCCAATAATTTTCTATACAAATGATGCTGTAAGTGAACATTATAATATATAGTTTTTTTCATTTTTTGTGTGAGTTCATCCTGTGGCTATATCTCTAGTAATGGGATTACTGAACCATCTGGTATATGGATTTAAGATTTGGGTAAAAGGGTTTTATCACTTTGTTATTCTCATCTACTGATATGAAATCACAGTTTTCCTTTAAGATAATGACTATAATAACTATGGCAGTGATTAACAGAACATGAGGATACATTTGGAAGCAAGAAAGGGAGAAATAGGAAAGAAGGGAACAAGTCATTTGGTGAGCACTGGGATAACATGGGGGATAGATTCGTGGGTGTTGGGAATCACACTAGACTGGGTGAGAGCTCCAGCTCTGCCATTTACTAGCTATATGACCTTCCCTCCCCGCTATTTACATGGACCATTGTGGAGATAAGTGAGAGAATAAATTATTTAGCATCCAACAAATGCTTGCTGTCATTACTACTATAATGCACCTGCGACTGTGCTGCATGTCTTACTGATGAGGATGTAAAAGGAAGCACTAGACTTCATTGCAGACTAGTTGAACCCACTAGAAACCATCACCAACAAAGATTTTCAAAATCTCCAAGTGCTTTACAAATCCAGATCTACTTTGGAGATGTGAATAATTCTTAAAAATCACTTCCAACAGAATAACTTCTTTTGAGGTGTTTGATGTTTTGAAGAGCTCTATTTAATTTTGCAAGGCTTTCTTGAGAGCATCTCACAAATCCTATGACAAGTTGGTACATCAACCTTATTTCTCAAAAGTTCAATTACATGTTTTGCATAGTTTCTATTGAGTTAACATCCTGAATCTAAAAAAATGTTATTGGTACTTAGGTTAAAAACAGCTGCAGGGTAAAGCTGAGGTAGATTTGGTTCTTCCAGTGGGGCTCAAAGGGAAATTTTAGGCTTGCTTTCAGGATTTTTTATTTTGTAAAATGTGAGTCCTCCATATGTCTCTGGTTGAGGATGTGGTGGCGTCTGCTCTGGGTCAATAGAGGAAATGATGAAATAATGAAACTTAACTGTAATACTCTCCAACCAGGAGATGGAGGGGCAACGACAGCTTTTCCCCAAAGCAGGCCTATTACATCATGACATGTCTTGGGTGATGCCATGGAAATGCTACTTGGCATCTTTGTTACTCATATCTTACAGTTTTAGGATAAGTCAGGCCTGGATTGGAGCCCTCATTCTGGGTTTTACTACTGTAAGATCTTAGAAAACTCTTTTAAATCTATGATTTTTCATTGTCCAGTGTAGACAAGTGCCCGTAAATGCACATGTGTATGCATATTTCTAGAGATTCTGCTATGGGAAGAGGGTGTGAGAGGGCCACACTGAAATTCAGAGAGGTAAAGTGACTTGCCTAAGACCATACGACTAACCAGAGAAGTCTGAGTTGATCCAGCGTTTCCTATCATCTGGTCCAGCATTCTGTCCATAAAATAAGTGGCCCACTGGAGATGGAGTGAGCAGAGGGATCCTCTCGTGCTACCTCCAACCACCAAGAGTTCAAATAGTCTTCAGAAAGACAGACCCTAGAAAGACCCGCCTGTTCAGCTCCCGGGCGCACCAGCTCGCTGCTCCTTCCCAGCTCTCCTCACGCTGCTCCCTTCCTTAAGTCTCAGGTGAAAAGCTTGGAATGGTGCAGATACCTTCTCCCTTACCACACCTGCAGTCTTCTGGAATTCCTGTCAGTGGCACCTTGTAAGCACCTTTCAGATTCATCTCTGTCTCCACTGCCTGCCAAGTTTCTATTACCTTCCTCCTGGATCATAACCTTCTATCTGGTCTCAGAGTGAACTTTTCACAGCGTGAATCTGCTCCCTCTCATTGAAGGTTTTTAAGCCTTCGATAGCTTCCGTGGCCTTTAGGTTAGAAGTACAAGATGGAGGTTCTTCCAGCGACCTGCAAGGCCTGGCTTTTCAGTCTCACCTTGTGCCATCATTCCTCTTGGCTCCTTTCTGCAGCTCCCTGAATGTGCCAGGTCCTTCCTGCATGGAGCTTTTTACATGATACCCATTTGCCTGGAGCACTCGTATCTTCTTCACGCTTTGCCCAGCTAGCACAGACTTGCCTTTCAGTTCTTATCTTAGGGCTCACTGTCTTAAGAAAACCTTTCTTAACTGCTTCCAGGTTTCAAGGTTCCTGTTATAGGCATAACTAGAAACCTTTTTCTCCCTGTGTATGCTTATCATAGTCTGTAATCAATATTCTCATTTGTGTAAATATTCCAATAATTTTGGTCTTTCCCATCATATTCTATGTTCCACAAGAGCAGATAACAGGACTGGTTTTGCTCAATATTGTCTCCCTAGTATCTAGTATAGTGCCTAGCATGCAGTATCTCCTCAACAAAATATTTTTGAGTGAATGAATGAAGTTTGTGTTCAGCTTTTCCTTAAATCTCCCCTGATTGACCTTTCCTGGTCCTGATTACCCAAGGCCCATCTTTGACACATTTACACTTAGTTGAGCACATGTTAGATACATATCTTTTATGTTCTATCATCAGGTAACTTCTATCTCCCTACTTGGCCATCTTCATTGAATGTTCTAATTTGAGTGTCTCAGATAGGAAATAGCAGGGGCCTCATGACTGTAAGGAAGAGAAGTACTTAGTAAGTCACCCTTCCTCTCTTTTACTGAATTCCTGGGGAAATCCCTTTGACCATGAAAACCAGGGACAGAGTCAGACTAGAGGCCATGGACTGTCATGGTTTGCATTAATGCTTGAACCCTAATTTACTCAGGAAAGGAATTTGTAAACCTATTCATTGAGGAATAAATTCATTGAATTCCTTTACTTATGGGAATCATAACAGTTACATTGGTCTCCGAGACCTTTGAGTTGATCATTTCATGTATTTCACACTATATACTTGTAATTGAACATTGAAGCTGGGATCAGTGGTGCATTCCTGTAATCTCAGCAACTCAGGAGACTGAGGCAGGAGGATCTCAAAGTCGAGGTCAGCCTGGGCAACTTAGCGAGATCCTGTCTCAAAATAAAAAATAAAGAGGACTGGAGATGTAGTTCAGTGTCAGAGTGCCCTTGGGTTTAATCCCCAGTACCACACACACACACAGACAAAAAAAAAAAAAAAGATAATTGATTTGAGCTACAACCTATATTTAGACAGTATCTAAGATTGGTAGATGGTTGGGATATGTGGTATACAGCTCTCACCAGGTGAGTGTTGAACAGGCCACAAAAACTATTGGCCAGAGGCTGAAGTGGAATGGCGAGGCTCTGAGGTCTTCCCTTGGGCAGCTGGGAGTGTCCCCAAGAACCAGAAATTTGGCATTGTGAAACTGGGGACTATCCAAGATAAGGCACGCCATACCTTTGCCCTTAGTGCTTAGTAAATGCTAGCAATTCTTTTATTACTGTAAAGAATGTATGTGCACTGTACTTCAGTTTTGGGGAAGAGATGGCCTACACAGCTCTCTTTTTCTCCAAAGAATGGGCACATTGGAATCTACCTACCTGTTTATTAGATAATCCATGGACTGTCTTGCTCGACTTTAAAAGGGGAGTATTTCAGCTGGGCATGGTGGCGCACGCTTGTAATCCCAGTACTTTGGGAGGCGGACACCGGAGGATCCGGGTTCGCGGCCAGCCTCAGCTCTCTCGCTCTCTCTCTCTCTCCCTCCCTCTCTCTTTCTTTCTCTCTCTCCTTAGTGAGGCCCTCTGCAACTTGGTGAGATCCGGTTTCAAAATAAAAGTATAAAAAATAGGGCCGGGGGCGTAGCGCGGAGGTAGAACACCCCTGCGTTCAATTCCCGGTACCGCAAAAATAAATAAATAAATAAATAAAATAAAAGGGGAGTATTTCTTTTAAAATGAAATCCTAAGTAGAAGACTCTGTCACATGCTATAGCAATATTGACCGAGAGGGAGCTTTCTCCGGTTACCTTTTGCTGCTCTGAGAGTGTGGAGGAACATGACCCTTGCTGTCACCTTTACTACAATTTTACCCTTCCTTCGTGGATCTTGTCACAGTGTATAATTATTTGTTACTTGTGTCTTTCAATGTCAGTTTGGTTGATTTTAGAAAATTTAATGTGTCTTTCCTACTAAACCTTAAGCTTCATGGGAAAGGACTGTATTTTGATGCCTTCTGTAACCACTGGACCTAGAACTGTCTCTAGTATAGGGTCGGGGTTCACTTAGTCCTCCCAGCAGCCTAGAAGGCAGTTACCATCCTCATTTTTTTTTTATTTGTGGCACTGGGGATTGAACCCAGGGGCATTTTATCCCTGAGCTACACCCCCAGCCCTATTTTATTTTTATTTTGAAACAGGGTCTTGCTAGGTTGATGGAGTCTCACTACTTGCTGAGGCTGTCCTCGAACTTGCAATCCTCCTGTCTCAGCCTCCCAAGTACTGGGATTACAAGTGTGAGCCACATGCCTGGCTTCATCCTCATTTAAATGAGGAAGCTGGGGCTCAGAGAAGTTGATTCATTTGCTTAGTCAGTAGTGGAGCCAGAATTTGAAATGAATGAGTTTGACTGGGTTAACCATTACACTCATTTCTCTGCCACAAATAAATGTTTTCAAAAAGAACGAAGGCTATATAGGAATATTGTGGAATATTTTGGGCTAGTTGATATATGAGTCGGACAGAGATGTTCAGGGTTTCAGCAAGTTAGGGAATCCTGGTTCTGGTGTGTGCTTGAACTAGGGAGGAGAGGAGGGACCTGGGAGGGAGGGGATATGGCAAGTGGAGTGGGTGAGTCTGGCCAGAGGAATTTCAGGAGCCAAGGTAGTCTGACCTGGTTTGTTTCATACTACTGTTTTTCTGCATCAGGAGTTAAGTTCTAGATTAAGGCAAATGGCTTAGATGGAGGACTATTTTTAAGGGTTCCTGAAGTCAAACATAGAGTGTGTGTGTTTTCCAACCATGTGGTTGGTTGTAACCCTCTGATACCATTGGCAAGGTAGAAAGGGTGATGGGTTCAGGGAGGTTCATGCTGGCCTGTGACATGTTGTCTCTCTTAAGTATGATCTCATATATTTTTTGAGATGGGGTGTCCCTATGTTACTCAGGCTGGCCTCGAACTCCAGGGCTTAAGTTATCCTCCCACTTAAGCTTCCCAAGTAGCTGGGACTACAGGAACATTCCACCACATCCAGCTGATTTCATTTTTTAAACTATGTCTTTAAATTTTTCAAAATTAGGTCTTTACAAATAATTCGTGCTTATGGCTTTTGAAAAAGAAACAAATCACTACAAAAGGGAACAACACGAAAAGTTGTACCTCATCCTCATTTACTTTTCCAGATATCGTTTTTGTTTCTATCAGTCTATAAATGGTCTCATCTTTTTTTCACTTAAATGGGAACATACTTCATCATGTGTTCTGAATTTTTTTCTTTTAAAAAATAGATCCATTTGGGGGAATTTCTGGGTTAATATGGTAGCTTGAACACATAATTTTGCTATTGTAAAAATTCCACCAAAACTACAGAAAGGATTTTTTTTAAACCAACATATATAAGGATGGAACAAATAAAACAGGAAGCAAAACCTCTTCACATTTTGGAAAGGCAGATGAGCGAGTGGTGATAGATGCAGTAGCCTGCACGAGCTGAGCCTCCAGCTGGCCGCGGAGAAAGCCAAGCACCACCTGCTCTGGTCCGGCTCTCGGAGGCTCGGCAGCCAGCAGCTGGAACTGTGAGCACTCGAGCAGTGAAGGGGAGAGCGGGGTTTCTAGACTGGGATTGCAAGGCACAGGTGGGAGTACAGACTCTGTAAGGAAAATGAGGGGTTAATGAACACATGCATGATGAAGATTTTCCCCCAATGATCCCCTCGATTCAGCAGCCAGGCCTTTACCCTCCAGGTAGGGGCTGGAAGAATACACTCTAGGGAAAGTGATCGATGCAATCAGAAAAGCATAAAGATATGGGCACTGTCCACAGTGAAGGTCAGAGTCAGTGAACCCCACCTTCAATATTAAAAATTTATCCCTTCTGAGGCTGGCCTCGAACCCACAATCCTCCTGTCTCAGCCTCCCAAGTGCAAGTGCTCCACCCTGCCTGGCCCTTTACCTCCCTTCTTTTACACACGAGCAGACAACCAACTCTGTGAGTACAGCATATAGCTAGAAAAGTCCAAAATAAATAGAAAAGGAACTTAGAGGAAACATTGTGCAGATAAAAGAAAACCTGACCTTAATATCTCCAGGGAAAATAGTTATTCTAGGAAAGAACAGACTACTGTAAAAAAGCAGTGTTAGGAAGCAAAAAGAACCCATGGATATAGAAAATGTCAGAAGTGAAAAATGTAAAAGAAGGTTTAGATGAGGAGATTCTCAGAAAGTAGAGAAAAAAGAAAGAGTTGAAAGTAGGAGAGCAAACAGAAGAAAATTAGAAGATAAGTTCAGACAATAAAAGTCTGAGAAAGAGAGAACATGCTGGGCTCTCCACCCAGTGCCATGAAAGGGCCTGGTGGACTAGCAGAAGCCTGCTCTAAAGTACCTGGCCTCTTCCACCTGGCAGTGACTCAGCATATCAATGGCAAAGATGGCGCTGGCGGACCCCTGGGAGGGAGGTCCCGCAGATAGCCCCACCTAACCTCAGGAGGGGTATGATAGGCAGTTACCTCCTTCCGTGCTCACGGACAACAGGTGCCTCTGCCTATGATAGGTTATAGGGGGGCGTAATGACCCGACCCGTCGTGTGCCATTGGGCCACACCCTACTGTCCGGGGGTTCCTTTATGGCTTTTACTTTAAAACTGCCCTGTCTTCCTAAATAAACGAGATTTTGCTCGACATATCTCCCGGCCCGTGGTGTTTTTCGAACCGTCGCGGCTCACTTTTCCCTGTCAGTCCGTGCCACTCTTGGGCGGGACCCGAGAAGAACAGAGACTATGGAGGAGAGAACATTTTCAGAACTGAAGGACATAGATTTTTTAAGATTAAAGGGGTTCAATAATTGTCCAGTACAAGGGTGGAAAAAATACCTCCAGTATACGTGTGAAATTTCATTACACTGGAAGATTCTACAAGCTCACAGAGGAAAACAAAACAAACGAACAAGCAAAAAAACCAGGTTACACGTAAGGGATCAGTAATTTCTTAGCACTGGAAATTATAAAACAGGACAGCACTTTAAAAGTATGACGGGCATTTACTTCTAATCCACATTTCTATAGCAAGTCAAACTTTCAATAGAGAAGGTAAAAAAGAGATCTCAAAAAATAAATGTTAAGTGCTCCTTTTCAGGAAATTCCTGGAGGACATCCTCTATATTGTGAGTGAATGGACCAAGAAAGAGGAAGGCGTGGAGTGCAGAAACCAGAAGATGGATCACTGTGGAGAAGGGCAGGGAGTCACCTGGAGAGAGGTGAAGGGAGATCCTAAGATGACAGCGATGCGTCCGACTTAGAGAGCGATCGGTGCAGATTGGGACAGTATGGCTCAGGAGGTGGGTTGACTTCTGCCATCACCCGTCATCTGCCACTGTTTCAATCTCTTAAAAAGTATTGTGGCACATTAAAATTTTACTATTTCAGAGATTTTTAAGCGAACGGTTTAGTAGAGTTAAGTATATTCACATTACTCTGAAACAGATCTCCAAAACTTTTTCATTCTGCAAAACTGAAAATTATGCACACTAACGTCTCCCTATTCCCTTTGCTCCTAGTCTGGTAATCACTGTTTAGCTTTCTGTTTTTATGAATTTGATTACTTTAGATACCTCACATAAGTGGGATCATACAGAATTTATCTTGTTGTGACCGACTTATTTCACTTAGCATAATGTTCATCCGTGTTGTCACATATGACAGGATTTCCTTTCCTACAGCTGAACAGTATTGCATGTGTACATACCACATTCCATTCTTCCATGATTGACATTTGGGTTGCTTCCACTTTAGCTATTATGAATAATCCTGCTATGAATATCAGTATGCAAATATCAATTTGAGACCCTGCTTTCAATTATTCTGGATATATATTCAGAAGCGGAATTCTTGGATCATATGGTCATCTGACTTGTAACTTGTAACTGAGGACCCACCATACTGTTTTCCATTGTGTTCATGCCGTTTACAGTACCACCAACAGTGCACAAGTGTTCCAGTTTCTCTACATCTGCTCCAACACTTGTTATTTTTTTATCATTATTAGGATTCACATCCTAGTGGATGTGAAGTGATTTGATTTGCATTCCTCTGCTGATTAATGATGCCGCGGAGTTGTGATTGTTGGCCATTTGTATATTGTGTTAGTCAGGTTTCCATTACTCTAACAAATACTTGAGATAATTAACTTATAAAGAGAAAGGGGTTGCTTTTGGGCCTATGGTGAAGCAGCTCATCATGGCAGGAGCACACGGTGGAATAAAACTGCTCACCTCACGGCTAGGAGGCCAAAGAGAGAGAGAGAGAGGAAGAGACCAGAGTCCCACAATCCTCTTTGAGGGCACACCTGCAATGACGTAAAGACCTCCTGCCAAGTCCCTTCCTCTTTCTCACTTTCACTTTCTGGCCACGAGGCGAGTGGTTTTGCTCCACTATGAACATCGTCCATGACTGTTGCCTCACCACTGGGATTGTTTTACTCACTGTCCTGGGCTATCGGCATGTATCACTGCACCTGGCTATTTTGATAGATATCAAATTTCTCTTCTGAGAAATGACACTAGTTTATAGTCTCAGAATCAATACCTGCTTCTCCACACTTTGATCAATATTGAATATTGTCAACTTTTAGCCTTCATCCTTTTGTTATTACTTGTGATATTGAGCATCACAGACATTTTTTATTGGCCAGTGTTCTGTTAATGACTTTGCCCATTTTTTTTTTGGTTACTTTCTTTTTCTAAATAATTTGTAAGAGTGGATAGATAACTTCTTGATATGAATTCTGAGGGCTGTTGTGTCAAATATGTTTATCCTGCTAAAGAAAGAAAATCCAGAAGTGCCTGATGAAGGAACAAGTAGGTATGTTTATGTTAGCCACATTTTTTAGTTGTCAAATAAGTCATTTAAATAAACAGATCCATACATGTCCCAGAAAAAAAAACAGTCAATCCTGCTAGAATCATGGTTAATGATCAGAGTGATGAAAAATTGTGTTACTAGAGAAAGTAATTTTGTGACAAAAAACAAGTGGACTTTCAGTTCTTAAATATTTGCTACCTCTTTCCTGATCCCTTTGTTTAACTTCATTCTGAGTCTCTATAATTTGTCTTAAACCCCAATGTTATAAAAGCACGGTCTCATCCAGTTTGAAAGTCTAACATAAACACACACACATATCCTCCTTTTCATAAAAAGTTATGAAATAATTTCCCCTTTCTTCCTGTCTTTAGAAGCAGCTGCTGCTGCAAAGCTAGGATTCGCACAGTTGAAGGTATGCAATGCATGGTCTAGTGAGGATGCGTGCAGGTGTTAATAGTAGTTATCATTCTGCCAAGAGAAAGAGTTGTTTCTGAAATAGCCGCTGGGGCTGATTTACCTAAATAGTTTCTCTTTCCCCCAAGCTAGTAGTAAAATGTCTGTAAAAATAAAGAAGAAAAATGTGTCATGGGGTAGAGAAGTATGTGATGGAGATTTATGAGGTGCAAGACAACACAGAAAGGTAATAGCTAAAAATCTAAAAATAAGCTTCCTTTTGTTGTTTATGGAAACAGAGCACCAAAAAGCCCCATATAATGTCATAGAGTATATAGCTTTAACAATGGGAGCTTTCCCCTCAACCACCCCAGACAGGGGGTTGAGTGTCCTCCTGTCCTTATATGTCTCTGGGGGAAGGAGGGCTCCATGACCATCTTCAAAACCTTTGAGTGTCAAACCCTCTTGCAGGTCAGAGGTTCCTGCTTCACTTAGTTGAAATAATTTCCTCTTCTATTATGGACATGGAAAGAGACCCAACCACTATCCATACTCTTCATAACCTTCCACAGGCTTTCTGCCTCACTGCAATCCTAGATTCTTTCAACTAGAAGAATCCTCTTCTGTGGTGCATTTTTTCTCTACATCCTTGAATAATTTCAAAATTCCTTTCTGATTTATCTCTCCATATGATATCAATACTCTTCTCCTTTAGTGTTAAAATTTGCAATGGAGCATTCAATTATTCTAACATAACACATGGTAGAAATTGAAAGCAATAGTCTTGTTTTGTCATGCTGAAATACTTTACTTTTTTTTTCTTCCTGCTTCCAACCTCCAATCTCCAGCTTCAGCCACCAGTAATTACAATCTGATTCCAGGTGAACAGTATAAATTCAACACGGTTTATGAGCACTGGCTTTGTGCCAGCAGCTACTTGTTTTATTTTGTTTTTGAACACTCCAAGATAGAATAATCCATCATTACAGCACCCAGGTCTGACAATCCATCCACCAGAATTTTGATGTAAAGTCTGATGGGGGTATCTACACACATGGAATCTTTAAAACCTCTATTTCTAACCTCCCAAGATAACATGAAAGATCACTTGACATGGAAGGAGCATGTGCCATCAAATTAGAGCTTGATATAATTTATTCAGTTAACTCCAGCATAATTATGTATAACACATTATGAATACTTTCCAGAAGGGTAACGGTACCCACTTCCTGTTCTTCCATACCTAAGGCACTGGTAAATCAAATCCTTATTCCAGGATGGTTGTGAGAGCTGCCTTCCTTCCTTCCATTTTGGCTCAGATCTCTATCTCATGTTGTCACATTTATGCTGCCCAGTTCTTGTGCAACGCTAGTGAGAGTGGGGTAACCATGTTCTTGAATGAAGAACCTCATTCTCATCCTCTCTTGTTGAACTCTTTCAAAGCTCTTTATTTGCCAACCACCTAAGGAGCCTCCCATCAAAGACGTGTGTAGTCAGCCTGTTACCTGTCACTGAGAAATGATCTTTCTCTTTATATACACCCCTGTTCTGCTCGGTTCTCTTTCCTCCAGCAATCTGATGCCGTTTTCTGTCCATCTTCTTGGCTGGAAAAAATGCTTCTTGCCTTTTTTCTCCTTTTTCTTAAGAATGAGTGTTGTCTTCCCTATTTATAAAACATGTTCAATAGAGAAAATTTGGAAAACAAAACAGCACAAGGGAAAAACTATTCATAATTCTATTACTCTGAAGTCACCTCTATTATTATTGTAGTAAATAAATTGATCTATTTATCTAATCTTTCTAGGCACTTTAATGTATATTCAAAATAGCTATTATACTGTGCTTCCTGTTCTACACATTATATAATTTGGCAATGTGTTGTATTTATCCTTTTGTATTAGTCGTGTCAAAATATATACTCAACAACATCATTTTTAGCATAATAGATTTTATTAACTCAATGTTATAGAGGTAGACTTTCATTTTTCTGTCATATATAATGTGCAGTGAACATGATTGCACAGACATCTTTGTGCTCATTTGACATTTCCTTCAGAATAAATTCCTGGACGTGAAAGAGTAGGGTTAAAGAGCCTGGCTGTGTTAAGGCATTTGATACACATTGCCACCGTGCCCATCCTAAAGGCAGCACCAGTTTGTTCTCCCACTAGCAGTGTATGGAAGCATCCATTCCCCAGCACTGTGGCCAACATTGGCGCTTAACATTTTTAATCTTTGTCAGTTTAATAGATATAAATGGTATCAGTGTTTAATATGGTTTTGCTTTAATTATGAGTCTGAATATACTTACAGATGTTTTTGTGGTCAGATATATTTTTGGTGGTTCGCTTCTTCAAGTTCTTGGTTCTCTGTCTATTTTTTTTTATCTTCTTCTCGTTTCTTTGTGCTGTTACAAAAGTTCTTTTAGCTCACTGGCAAAAATCAGAGTAACTATCAACCTGGAGTCATATTGCCTGGGGCCGAATCCCACTCTAATAATCCCTCTCAATAGTTGTGTGACTCCGGGTAAGTTACTTGGTCTCTCTGTGCCTCAGGTTTTCATTTGTACAGTGAAGAATCATGTCTACCCAGAGGGTGAATATATACAAATAGGTAAAGATTATTTGTAAGTAAGGATTAATATATACAGATAAGGAAATTAATATATACAAAGCACTTAAAACTGTTTGGCACATAGTGTGAGTTATGATATACACTTCAGGTGCCCTCTGTACATGAAGGATATTGACCCTTCATCATAGATGCTACGATACTTTCCCCTGTTTTTCTTAATGATGTGTATGGTTTTTTTTGACATACAAAAGCCCGTGAATCAAATTTATCAGTTTTTTTCTTTATACTGTCATGGTGTAATATATATAAATTAGTCTTTATTCAGTCCAGTATTATGTAAATACTCACTGTATTTTCACCAAGGGTTTTATTTGCTTTTTTGTTTTTCAAAATTTGATTATTCAATCAAGATTGAACTAATTTTGGTCAAGTGAGGCAAAACACCAATATTAAAATCCCACTAGTATTCTTAAATCCCAATATTATTTATTGAATAATCTATCATCTTCCTATTTTTTTGAAATATCACCTTTATTATATGATAAATGCATACATACATATATATATATATGTATACTTGTCAGTTTCTGGACTTTCTATTCCATTTCTTTGAACTCATTGTATCTTTTAATACCAGTGCCACCATGTTTAAATTGTAGTAGCTTTAAAATATATCTTACTCTCTGGCAGTGAAGGTGTCTCCTTTGTTATTACCCCTTTTCATTATTTTTCACCCATCTAATCTCATTAGTTTTGGAATAATTTTTTTCCAAATTTTAGAAAATGTTTTTAGAATCTTACTGGAATTTGCATTAAGTGTACAAATTGTGGAATGAATTAACGTCTTTACAATGCCTCTTTCTCATTCAATAAGTTAATTTATGGCTGTTTCTCAAATATTTTACATATTTCAGTAAAATTTTGTTGTTTCAAAAATCATCCAGGCATTGTGGCACATGCCTGTAATCCCAGTACTTGGGAGGTTGAGACAGGAGGATTGCAGGTTCAAGACCGACCTCAGCAACTTAGCAAGATCCTCGGCAATTTAACAAGACCCTGTTTCAAAAATAAAAAATAAAACTGGGCTGGGGCTTATAGCTCAGAGGTAGATCACCTCTGGGCTCTATCCCCAGTACCATAAAATAAATAAATAAACAAATATTTATATTAAAAAGTGTACACAATGTAGTAAAGCCTTTTCTAGTCCTGCTTACTTTAAAGTTCATGAACAAATTTATACTGGAATGAAGCCCTATGAATGTAAATAATGTGAAGTTGTCATTTTCCCCTCTAGCCTTCAAATGAATGAAAGAATTCATACTGGAGAGAGTCCCTCTGAATGTCCACAAGGTGGTAAAGCCTTCACTAGTTCCACTTACCTGCATATACATGGAAGAATGCCTGCTGGAGGGAAGCCCTCTGAGTGTAAGCCGTGTGGTAAAACCTTCGCTTGTTACAGTTCTATTCTAAAACATGAACCAATTCACACCATGGAGAAGGCTCATGGATACACATAATGTGGTAAAGTCTTCACTCTTTACCATTTCCTTCAAATATATGAAAAAATTCCTACTGGATAAAGCATATGAATTTAAATAGTTTAGTAAAAACTTCCCTGGTTATAGTAACCTTCAAGTGTAGGAATGCACTTAAAGTGTAGGAGAGAAGCCGCGAATATAAACAAATGTGGTAAAGCCTTCAGTAAATCCACTTACCTCAAGCTCATACTGCAGAAGAGCCCTCTGACTGTAAGTAGGGTAATAAAACCTTCAGTTATCACAGTTACATTTCAAAGCCTCAAACAACTCATGCTGGAGAGAAGCTCTGCTGATGAAGATGATGGGAAATACCTGTTACTGCCATTCCCTTTGTACAGATGAAAGAATGTGCTCTACAGAAAAGCCTGTCGAGGGAGAGCTACATGAGCACTGTGTGCATGCATGCTTCTGATACGCTGACACTTACCAAAATGTATAACTACAATGCACCAATAAATGTAATAAAAAATAAATTAAAAAAAGAAAAGCCCTTTGAATGCAAAAAAAAAAATGTGGCAAATGATCTGATGTTCCCAGTTACACTTCAAGGACATGGAAGGCCTCACTCTACAGAGACACACTTTGGGTGTAGAACACATGTGTTTAATCACTCAGTGTTTCCAGTTGCATTCAAAGCCAGTCATTCAAACTGGGAGACAAAACCTGTTGAATGTAAGATGTTTCACTTTCAGCCTTTAGTTGAATGTACTCACACTGCGAATATAAGGAATGTGCGAATGCATCCTGTTTTTCCAGTTTCTTTGAAAGACATAAAAGGATTTATACCGGCTAAAAACAAAAGCAAAAAACCAAAACCCTATGCAAGTAAGAAGTGAGGAGAAGCTTCGAAAGTTCCCTTTCTCCTCGTGTGTTAGTCAGCTTTCTGCTGCTGTTGTAAAAATACCTGAAAAAGTCAACTTGACAGAGGACAAATACATTTCACTCATGCTTTCAGAGGTTTCAGTCCATCCTTGGGTGGCTCCTTGCTTTGGGCCTTAAGTCACTCAAGCCTCCGAAGGATAAGTGATTTAAGCCTCAAAAGCCCTCTTCCCTCCTGTCTTGCCCCTCATTCTCCCCCAGGCAAGCTATAATAACTAGATTTCCTCTTCCCTTTTTACCCAAGTCCAGCCCGAAAACCCAAAAGTATTTCTCTAACTTCTGTAACTAGCCTACCTTGTTTGATTGTCATAAGACCTCATCCCAGAAAGCGTTCTCCCCCATATCCTCATGGATAGACCTGAAATAAAAACAACAGAATTGTAGCAAATGAGCCTTTTATTTGGGGTTTAAAATATTTAATCCTGAGACACAAATAGATTGGAAAAAAAATATATTGGAAAAAATTTCCTGATTTTACAGGACTTTTAAAGCAAAGAAGAAATGCAGACAAAGAAAATTCCAGGCAGTTTGCACAAACTGTTTGCCAAGGAAGAAATTGGTGCAGACAAGCTATCCTAATAGGGGCTACATGGGGCTGTCATCAATGCTTTCTCCAGGTGAAAGTTCACTTGTGGCCATTGTGAGCATTGTGTTAAGATGTTCTTGGTCCAAAGGTTCCTGCTTCCTATGGGTGGAGGTGTGCAGGAGTCCCCCATCAGAATGGCTTCCTGGCCCCATTTTATGTTCTCTTGACAACCGTGACCCCGTTTTGTAAGCCGGTTTCACACTGGAAGGATGGAGTTGCTGCTCGGAGGGGTCAAGAAGAATCTGAACTGATAGGCCTTGCTGGGCTCCTCCCTCAGTCTCTTTCCTTCAGCTCACACCTTTCCAGGCACTTACATTTCCGAACAGCTGTCCTCACCAAAAATGAATAGTTCATCCTGGGCCTTTGGTTCTTCTGTCTGAAGGTTCTGGTGTCCCATAGTGATGGTTTAATAAATTTGTTGTGCTCTTAAAAAAATAAAAATTAAGGTTTAAAAAGATACACAGGTTCTATATATTTCCTTTGAGATTAATTTCTATGTATTTCATTTTTTATTGTGTTTTGGGAATAGACTATTTTTCCACTACATATAAAAGTTGCTATTATTAAAATTTGCATTATAATGGAAGAAATCCTTTTCTTTTTTGTAATTTTGTCATTTGTAGCTTTATTGAACTATCTTATTTGTACTAATGAATGTTGCTTGATATTGGTATTTCTAGTATTCATGTCATTTGTAGCCTCTTTTGTGACACTTTTCTTGTCTCATTACTACTGAAGCATCCAGAATGTTAAGTAGAGCATTCTCTGTTTAACATTCTATGCATTCTTGTCTCCTTTTGGATTTTACTGGCAATATTGGCTGATTGGAAGTAATGATTCCATGTTTGGTGATATAACTAAGAACAGATTTTTTTTTGCTGAGCAAAATCTTGAAGGCCTCATCTCTTCCCATGTAAAGTCATTCCTCGTGCCTTGTGGATGGAGTCGCTCAAGGGTGGAACTGTTTGCCATTTTGTGTTCAGCATGACTTAATCTACATTTATTATATGATGTAATTCTCCTAACTACCCTCTGAAGTTATTGTTATCCCTATTTTCATATGAGGAAGCCAAAATTCAGCAGAATATAAAAATTGCTTAATTTCTAGTCACACAGCTACCACATGACAGCAAAGTGACATTTGAGTCAATTTTGTTTTTTTCTCAGTGTCTTATAAACTGATAGGAGCAATGGAGTCACAAATTTTATTACTCCATAAAATCCAAAAGGAATATAAAGAAATGTATGTAGTCTTAATTCAGTAGCTCTCAAATTTTAGTGCTCATCAGGAACACCTGGAGTGCCCTTAAAAAACAGATTCTTGGCCCTTCCTTCAGAAATTCCAATGCATAGGGCCTGGGGTGAGGCCCAGGGACCTATAGTTTTGAAAGATCCACAAATCACTCTTTAAGAAACAAAATTTTAACTGTATAATTAGGGCTATTATGTCAGTCAACCATATCTCACAAGTGGAATATAGGAACTCTTCCCAGAGCTAACAAGGCTCTCCCTGCTCGGTGCTCTAGGTTCTGATTCGTAGTCCTCCATCAGTCATCGATCACGAAGCCTAATTAGTTTGTTTAAATGGAGGATGAAGAAACTGGTGTTTTGGCTGAGTTGGAAAAGTAAATAGTTTATGGAATAAGATTTTGCCAATTACATTTATGATGTTAATAAAATTTCTATCCTTTTGCTAGGACCTTCATTTTACTCAAAAGTAATTAAAGAGTTTCTCCAATTATTTTGTTCTTTGTCTAATGCTGCTTCAACCAAGTCCTTTTCTGGAATTCTCTTTTTTTTGCATGGTTTAAACCTATGAATTCAGGAGCTTTTAAAATAACTTTAGTATATTTATTATCAGATGAGATTATAAAGTGTATAAGCCACTACATCTTCAGTTTAATCAGGAAGAAATGCTTTGAATTTACAGGTAGGGCAAATTTACTTTATTGGCTTTAAGCAGACACAGGCTGAGTACATGTGAAAATGATTGGCTACTTGATTTTAATTAACTACTTGGCCTTACCTGTATTATTTTGGACTATAATTTTCTTATTAGAGAATTGCTCTTTACATACATGTTAGGTTGGGTTTATCTTCCCCACACATGTCCCATATTTAAAAATATTAAATATAACTTCTCACAATTTCTAAGATTATGAATGGGAGCTGATTTTATTGTAGGCCTTGGGAAGCAGCCTCTAGGAGATACTGACGTAAAAAAAATTCACCTTGCTGGGGCTTCACGAAAGAGTATTTTCATTGATTTCAGAGGACATCTTTAAATTTTCTTTAAAAGAAAAACTTCAAGCACAATATATCTTAATTAATGCAAGTTAGAAAGCAGGATATACCTGGTAGAAAAAGAGGCTGTGAAACCAACTCACGGCACAGTTCCCAGCTGGAGGGGGGTGGAAAGGCCGAGACTAACTAAGTTCTTTACAAGACCAGTGGGTACTGATGAATTGACCCAAACACTGTAACAGATGGGTGCCTATGAAGTGCAATCCAGGTCCCCAAGTAACTCTCAGGTCCAGGTACCTTACAGCCTGAAATTCACTCCCAGAGATGACTTTTCTACATGACATACTCTTCAAAATTCCATGGGCACAGCTTAGTTCCTAATTCCTTGATTCATTAGAATGACCTGTGTCCTGATGAGACCGACAAGGAGAAAGGTAGTTAGAGACATAGGGGTGGAGAGAGGAAGGAGCTCAGGAACAGTGTGAAGCCACACTGGGGCTAGATGAAGTTGTCCTAGCCAGACTCCTGGGAGGAGCTGTCTCCTCTGCTTGCCCCTCTTGCCCTGGCCATTCTGGTCCCTTGAACCAGCGTGCCCTTTATGAGAGGTTATCCAGATTCCTAGAAGAAATTCTTACAGGTTGATTAATCTTCCTTCTGCTTCCTGCCTGAGCATGCAGATCACATCTTCCGCCTGCCTCACTTGGAAATTTTGAGGAATGTTCTTTGAGGAGGAGTGGGTGTGATAATGGCGATAAATGGTGATGCTGGTGTCTTTTGGATCACACCCCATTTGTTACAGTAAAACTTGGGAACACTCCACTTGCAAAAACATGACACCCAATAGAATACCATTGCAAATCAGTTCCAACACTCGTTTCAACCCTATTTCTTGGGGAGCGGGCTCATTACAGTACTTTCAAGAGGTTAGGAAGTGATTTCTTTCTGATCATTTGGCAGTTGGTCAGTTCATTTATTAGACAATAGCCTACACATCTGATAAGTACAAATGTTTTTATTTATTTATTCATTTATTTATTTATTTTTGCGGTACTGGGATCGAACCCAGGGGCATTCTAACTCTGAGCTACACCCCAGTCCTATTTTGTATTCTTTCTTTCTTTATTTTTTTGGGGTACCGGGGATTGAACCCAAGGGTGTTCTACCTCCGCGCTACACCCCCGGCCCTATTTTTTATACTTTATTTTGAAACTGGGTCTCATGAAGTTGCGGAGGGCCTCACTAAGTAGAGAGAGAGAGAGAGAGAGACAGGGAGAGAGCGAGACAGAGAGAGAGAGAGCTGAGGCTGGCCGTGAACCCGGATCCTCCGGTCTCCGCCTCCCAAAGTACTGGGATTACAAGCATGCGCCACACACCTGGCTTGTATTCTTTATTTTGAAACAGGGTCTTACTAAGTTGCGGAGGCCTCAGTAAGTAGCTGAGGCTGGCGGCGAACCCGGATCCTCTGGTCTCAGCCTCCCAAGTACTGGGATTACAAGTGTGCGCCACCATGCCCGGCTAGTACAAATGTTTTTAAATTTTAAAATATCACTTTCAATAGCCTCTTGGTTTCATAACTCTGCACTCTAAAGTCTTCAACTTATTCTATTATGGCATCATTTAGTGGTGGTGTACACTTATAATCCCAGTACTTGGGAGGCTGAGACAGGAGGATCGTAGGTTTGAGGCCAGCCTCAGCAACTTAGTGAGGCCCTCAACAACTTAGCAAGACCCTCAACAACTTAGTGAAACCCTGTTTCAAAACAAAAAGTAAAAAGGACTGGGGGACGGTAGCTCAGAGGCAGAATGCCTGTGGGTTCAATCCCCAGTACCAAAAAAAGAAAAAAAAAGTAATATGATATTCTCTTTAGAATTTAGACCCTTGCTGCTATCTTCCTTCCTTCCTTCTCTCCTTTTTTCCCTTTCCCCCTTTTAATAACTAGCCATTTGTTGCACCCCAGGCATTGTGAGAGTCGCTGTTCTTAAGGAACTCCTAGTTGGGTGGAGCTGTTAGAGACAGTGGTAGTTTTTTAGGGTTGGATAGCACAGAGGGCTGCTGAAGCAAAGAGAAGGTGACCCAACACAACATTTCTTCCTCCCTCTCAAGAACATAGCACTAATCTTTAACATTTCATTTTTACTTAAAAACCCATACTGTATACCAGTTACTTCATTTTCCCCTTCACTATCATTAAAAAAGTCATAAATCACTTGAGTGGTTTGTTATCATATCAAGCTGTCACTTACTCATGTCCTTGGCTGTTTTCCCGGACACTTTTAGGTCTCTGATATCTAGAGTTCCTCCGGCTATCTTCTTGGGGAAGCCTTAGTGACCACATTACGCATGTTTCTAATGTTCCATCCCCTTGGAGACCTCCTCAGTTTGAATGAGCTTCACCTTCTCATTTAGCCTTTCTCACCAACGCCTCTCCTTGGACTTTGCCATCTACCAGGGCTGCTTCACCCTGCTGACCCCCACCCTGGTCACAGCTTCTGATCTTCCCACCCTGTCACTCCCTTTTTCATTACATCAGCTCTCGGGTCCCAGTGGGTCTTCCAGCTCCTTCCTCCTCCCTGACTTGTAAGTGAATTAGTCCTCTTGTGATTTAATTTTCCTTCCTGGGCAACATAGACCTTATCATGTATCGTGTGTGTGTGTGTGTGTGTGTGTGTGTGTGTGTGTGTGTGTAGGAATGCATGCTATATTTAGTTTGTTTCAGATTACCTATTTTTATTGATGTAGAAATTACATATAGTATAAAATCTCCAAGTCTAAATGTGTGACCCTGAGACCTGAAGAATTTTTACATATGTATCCCCTATGTAAGTACCACCCAGAGCAAGATATAGAACATTTCCATTGCCTCATTGAACTGTGTCCAGCTCCTTTCCAGTCAATAATCGCCCTCCAGATGTCACCACTATCATGACCTCTAATCAGCAGAGACCAGGTCTCACTCATTTTTTAGGTTCTTATAAATGGAAAAATCTCTACTTCTTAGAAATCGATTTAAATAGATTATATGTTATAGGCCATCATATGGTGGAAACTGGAGTTTTCGCTGGGGTTCCATTACCTGTAGGTGCATGCATGCATGTGAGTATACATACACACACACACACACACAGAGCAATGAATAAAGACGGAATAATCCTTCTCCCCGTATGTCACTGAGATCTTTTCCCTTCCCTCGGAGTTGTCTGTCCCTGGAGACTCTTGGCATCTTGTGTCACTTAGTTCAATGTCTTGATGCTCAGATTGTCTCCTACCTCAATATGCTCCAGAGAAGGGAAACAGTCCTTCATGTCTTTCTCTGACTCGACCTTTGCAGAGCGATTCAACTAGGCCCAAGCAGAGACAACTATGCAAACAGTTCCTCAGCAAACAGGGCCACACAGCTGCAGGGCACGCGTGCTGCACTTTGAACGCAGAAGGAAGCCTAGTTTTTCTCAATCCCTTTGTGGTCTCCAGATGACTTCTTCATGTGTTCTCAGAAATCCAACCTGGGGTCTCTTTTCTCCTCCCGCATACACTCTCCCTGGGGAATTTCTTCATCAGTGTCTGCTGTGGTTTCAGCCATCATGTGACTCCACATTTGTTCATCTCATCCTGAGCTTGAACGGAACACTTGGCCCCAGTGCACCCTTCCTGGATATCCCCCCTTGCATGTCCTGCAGGCATCAAGTCAACACAACCCAAATCCCACCAAGACGCCCCACTCCTCCAAATCTGCTCACCCTCCTAGAGTCCATGTATTGATGAGGCGAAGTCTCCCCTCACCTCACCTGTGAGTTCTGCCTCATGGTCACTGCCCAAGGTCAGACCCCATCTTGCCCGATCTTGCCCTAAATCCTCCCTGCGCACTGCTTTGTCTGTTCTGCTTCTTCTGCCAGGGCTGGGGTAGGGAGGGAGATCTCTGACCAGAGATCTGACCGTGTCATTCTCTGATTTAAAACACTTCAGGAAGCGGGGAGATGTTGGCCACAGGACACAGAATTTCAATTAGAAGGAAGAAGTTCAAGAGATCTATTGTACAACATGGCGACTATAGTCAATAGCAACGTATTGTATTCTCATGAGAATCGCTTAGAGAACAGACTTTGTTCTCAACACAAAAAGGAAATATGTGAGGTAATGCACATGTTAATCAGTTCAATTTAGCCATTCCACAGTGTATACATATTTCAAAACACCATGTCGTACATGATAAATATATACACTTTTAAATTTGTCAATTAGAAACAACTTAATTAGTTGAAAAAAACCCAAATGCCTCAATGGCTCCCCATTGTAGCCCTCAATCTAGCTGCCAGTCTGCACGATCTGGCCCCTGCCTGCTCCTCCAGACGTAGCCCTTTGCTGCTCTCTGTCAGACTCGGAGCTTCAGCAATGCTGAGCCATCTGCTGCCCTCTGCATGTGCTGGATGTATGCCTTTGTGCTGCTGCCTGCTTTTCCTGGAATGCACTCTTCCTGTTGCCTGCTGGGAAGCGGGGAGCAGCTCAGTGCCCCTCCTTTGTGAAGTCTTCTTTGACTCCTTGCCCACCAAGCCCAGGCTCCCAGGTCTGGAGACACAAGGCAAGGAATCTGCAAACAATGCCAGCGAGCTGGAAAGCAGTTCCACAGCGCAGTTCCTTCCTGTTTCACAGCTGTCTGATTCCCTGGCAGCTCCTCAGCTGTCACTTCCCAGAAGGCAGAGGCTCCTATTTTACTTTGCATGGAGATGTTTAGTATCCATTTGTTAAATGAATGAGTGAATGAATAAAGAAGGGTAGCATTGTACAGGGTAGTTTGCAAATAAGTTGGACTCCATTTCTACCCTCTTTAGACTCATCTGTGGGAAGAATGATAAAGGCTAGAAAGGTAGAGGAGCGAGCAATGATCAGCTATTCTTTAGGAAACATTCGCCTCCAGTAAGTGTGGTGGGGGAAGGCACTAGGAAACTACCTTCTATTTCCCATGAGTCAGTGGAGCGTGACCACTGGTGAGGCTGGGGCTTCAGGATCTGGGGCCAGGGTGGTAGTGAGGGGGCCTATCCAGAGGGTGGAGAAGGGTTTCCTAGGAACTGGGTATTTTTTGGAAGAGGCTCCTGTGCATGAGTAGCATGTTGCTAGGAGGGCACCTACAACAGATTTTCCTAGGCGGCGGCTGGGGAGGCAGGAGAGGAGTGAGATGAGCCGTGAGATGATTCAGGGCTCAGCGACTGAGAGGCACGGCTTGCGTGGCTGAGTGCCTTTCAAGTGTGCTCAGACAGTCCACCCCTGGGGGATCACATCAAAGTCATCTGTCATATGTTTAAGAGCTAATCTATCATAATTGCAGATTAGCTATTTCTGTCTTTTAGCCAGGGCCACTTAAGACAAAAATTAAGACAGGAAAAGCGTAAACTGTCACACAAACACACAAACACACATACACACACACACACACACACACACACACACACACACACTCGCACTTCCATTCACTCATTTACAGACTTACAGCATTTAAGCAGAGAAGGAATGTAGATCATGATATTTGGGACAATTTGGGGAGAGGTCTTTTGATGTCATCTCTAACGTTTTCATTGTTCTCTTCTGAGGTGGAGGCAGGTTAATGTGCAAATGTGTACACATGTTGGAACACATGTGTGTTCAACTTATGTGAAGTACAGTTTGCAAACTTCCTAATGGTATTACCAGCTTCCTATGATAGCAGAAGCAATTAAGGGTTAGAGAGGTTAACTGACTTGCCTTTTATCACAGAGTAGCTTTGGACGAGTTACTTAGACTTTCTGAGCCTTGGTTTTCTCTCTTTTAATGTGGGGGTGATAATACTGATATAGGTATCATACCCCAAATTCCCTTCTGCTCATCCTCCACCTTGTAGCAGCTACTTTTTAAAGAAGAGAATAGTTCTCAACCTTGGGTAGTTACCTCCCAAAGATATGTGAAAGTGTGTGGGGAAATTCTTGGTTGTCAAGACTGGAGGGAGATGCGATTGACATTTAGTGGGATAGATTCACTCCTGATCATGGGCTGGATAATAATGGGTCTAAGTTTTTCTTAAGTTCTGTCATCAAAAGTGGGAAAATATGAGCCATTGAAACCATTATAAAGAAACATTAACAAGTGATACCACTGGCGGCAGCAGCAGTTTTGCCCATAATGACACCCTACCTCATACTTATTCCTACTGCTTCTGTTGTATACATCTTCTCCACTCCAACTAGACTGTAAGCTCTTTAAGGGCAGAAATACATCTTATGATATTTCCCATTCCCCATAGCATCAAGTCCAATGCTATGCATAAAATATACACAATAAATTACTGCTAAGTTTAATTGAATAGACTTGGGAGTTAAGATATAGCCCAGAGCTTGGCACGGTGGTGCATGCCTGTAATCACAGTACTTGGGAGGCTGAGAAAGGAGGATTGCAAGTTCGAGATGAGCCTCAGTAACTTAGTGAGGTCTTCAGCAACTTGGTGAGACCCTGTTTCAATTAAAAAACAAAATAAAATAAAATAGGGCTGAGGGATAGGGTTGGGATGTAGCTTAGAGGTAGAAAGCCCCTGGGTTCCACCCCTAGTACTGCAAAATAAATGAATAAATAAATAAATAAATAAATAAATAAATAAAAAATTTTAAAAAGGATATAGCCTATAAGTGTGTGCTTAGGAGAAAATTTCTAGTTCCTATAGGCACCACTGAACTGAAAACCTCCGAAGTACAGTTGGGTTGGATCAGTAATTTCTTAGAATCTGCAAGTTACAAGGGCCCTTAAAGGTTATGGGACACACCCCTTTACCATCTGTGTAGCAGTTCTGGGTACCATCATTTTAAGGGATCAGACTGATTTTCACCAGAGTCATTAAAACTCCCCATTCACCCAAAGGGTTTTTGGGAATGTAGCTTGGGGCACTAGGAGTTGTCACATGAGTGGGGGGCACCTATCGCTTAGTGGGCAGGGATCAACTTTCTGTCAGAATTGTCGAAAAATTGGATGGAGAAGGTTTGGAAGTAAAGAAGATAGACTGAGCACACATCACATTTTTAGTTCTTTCTCTCTCCCCAATAAAACTAAATAAAACTAAAACGCAGATTGTTTTTAGAATGCACCAACTCATGAGGACAGGAGAGTGAGAGAACAGGCTGAAGGTGGAAGTCAGATGGACAGGTGGTAACTGACGTAACAGACCTGGGAGAGACGAATGTTAAGCTGGTAGTGAGAAGCATTGTGAATTACTTGAGCTAACTTCAGAAGCCCACTCGGACTTTGGAATTGGCAGCGCCAGCTATCCAGGGAACTAGAGTGAAGGGGGAAGCCTAAAATTAGGTGATTGATTGAAAAGCAGTTTGAGTACTGGACTCCTCCAACAATGTTGTGATGCTGGATCAGTGCCCCACCCCCACTCCAGCCTTAGCAGAAGCCTGGAGTTGTTGATACAAAGTCTTTGGACTGGGTACTCAAGCAGAGATGAGGGCAGTAACAGAGGTATTGTCTAAGATAGTCCTGGGCTCTTAGACTTGTCAGCCAGAACTCCAACTTCCAAACAAAAGTACAGAAGACTATACTCTGGCATATCTGACCAGCCCAACAAGAAATGCCTGGTATTTTGGATGTTGGAGGTTCCCCAACAAACAATTGAGACAGATTACAGTAAAACCAAAATTGGACAAGCCACATTCAAATGCAAGAGCTCCCAATCAACTTTTCGATCCCTCTATATAAGAGCAGAAAACTAAGGAATATCAGACCTCTGAGACCAGCCTCAAATGAAAGACAAAGATCAGTCAAATAAACCACAGGAGAAAGCTAACTCAGAGGGGGAAAAAAGATTCTGCAAGAAGAAACACTTAAGAAAAAAAGTTATTTATATTTTTAGAGATGTAAAACAAAATATTTTAATCACAAAATGAAAATAGAATGCTAGAAAACCCAACTAATAGAACAACAATAAGCTCTTAGAAATTAAAATAGTGTCAAAATTGAATATTTCAATAGAAAGGTGGGAAGACAATATTGAGAAAACATCTAGGAAATTAGAATAGAAGGAAAAAAGAAAGAAAACAGTGGGGGAAAATAATAAGATAAAACAATTAGAGAATCAGTCCAGGAAGTATAGTACTTAAATAAGAATGTTTGAACGAGGGAACAGAGAAAGCTAAGGGGAGTAAATCATCAAGCAAAGTAATTGAAGTTTATTTTCCAGAACTGGAAGACATGCATTTCCTAACTGAAATTGCCTATGGAATGCCAACCACAGTTAAGAACATAGACCTACACCCATAACCACACTGTGAACTTTCAGGACGTTATATACAAGGAGAAGATGCTGAAAGTGCTGAAGAAGACAAAATAGGTCATATACAAAAAGCCAACTCTCAGAATGGCTCTATACTTATCAACAGCAATATTAGAAGCTAGAATACAATCTTGAACTCAGTGTGAGGTAGCATAAAGACACGTAATATTAAAAAGATTCCAGAGTCCACACACTGATCTCAAGAAGGTGCTGTGGAACAAGCACCAGTAAAACAACGGAGAAAACCAAAGACGAGAAAGACTGGTGGTGAAGGAGAAGGGTGAAGAAATCGCCAGGTGATGGAAAGGGAAGTTCCAACATGGCAATTCTGGTAGTAGCTAGATAGAGAGAAGCAGGTGGGCAGGATTGGGATGGACCGGAAGCATCCCAGGGAAGAAGTTAGTGGGCCCATAGGAATGGAATAGCTGCAGTTAGAGAACTGCAAGGTCTCACTTAGACCCCCCACCCCGCAGGAAAGTTTCCAACATGGTGAAAACTGCAGAATAAGGTGTGGCACAAAAGAGACAAGGGACCACCCCAAGTAAATATGCACGAAGGAGGTGTCCAGAGGGCTTTCCATGTGCAGAGCCCCGTGCCATTTTTCACTCCAGATAACAACCCATTCCAGACTTTTTCCTGGAATGTAACCCCCTCTTTTTTTATATCACGGCCTTCTTTTATACTGTGCCCCCACTTCCCTAAGTAGACCTCTTATATTCCCCTATTCATGCTTTCTGATTGAATTCTTTCTCTCAGAAGAAGCAAAAACCAAGAAAGAATCACTGCCTGGTAACAATTCTGCATCATGCTTAGACCCTCACTGCCCTTCAGTTTCCTTGTCTATATAAATAGGGGACAATGTCAGTATCTTCCTCATGGGGTTTTGAGGATTAAACAATGTGATACGTGCCGGGCGTGGTGGAGCACTCTTGTAATCCCAGTACTTGGGAGGCTGAGACAGGAGGATCACAGGTTCATGGCCAGCCTCAGCTACTTAGTGAGACCCTGTTTCAAAACAAAGAATAAAAAATAGGGCTGGGGATGTAGCTCAGAGGTAGAATGCCCCTGGGTTCAATCCCTACTACTGCAAAACAAAACAAAACAAAACAAAACAAAACAAAACAAAACAAAACAAAACAAAACAAAAACAATGTAATACATGGCTAGCACTTAGGACAGAGACTGACACATAGTGTTAGTTATCAACTTCTTTCTAGAATTTTCTATTAATGTAGCTCAAGAAACCCATTAATATTTGTGTGTGTGTGAGTGGTACTGGGGGCCAAACGCAGGAGTGTTCTATCTATGAGCTACACTCCAGTCTTTTTTATTTTGAAACAGTTTCTTGTTAAGTTCCTGAGGCTGGCCTCAAACCTGGGATCCTCCTGTCTCAGCCTCCCAAGCACTGGGATTACAAGCATGCACCACCATGCCCGGTAACCCATTCATATTTTTTACAGTGTGTTTCAATTAATCAATGAAACAATCAATGGAACAAATATTTATTGTGTGCCTACTTTGTGCAAGATGCACAGGAGGAGAATAAGACCAGAGTTCATCACCATATTGACTCACTGAGTTAGTAAAGAACTAAAATCCTTTACCTTTGTTTCATTTTGAAAAAAATTAAAAATCAACTATTTTATCAAAGGTATACATACACATTATTTTAAAAGTTAAATAGTATTACATTTTATAATAGAACACAGCAATTTCCTGAATTACTTCTCACATGTTCTATTTCCTCTTCCTAGAGGCTTTTCAATCTTTTGGCCATCATTTCAGGGCTATACATTTTGGTACTTCTAAATAATATGCCTATAATTGTACTGTTTGCGGCTTTTGGACATAATCACCTATTATGATAGATGAGCACTCAACTTTCTTACACCACCCTCTCTTCTATACCCATGCCCTACCCTCCCAAGATAATAAAATTTTTGACAAAATAGACTTCTCTGTTTATATAATTTGTGCAAATACAGTTCTCAGTTGAGTATTGTGGACTATGGTGGCGTCTTCTCCAACTCCTCTCTTCTCCCTCCTCCTCCTCCTTCTTTCCAAAATTGTAGCCTTTCCCCCTAATTTGCTTAGTTTTCTTTGTACCTATCTTCTAATATACACATCTTTTTTTTTTTGAGGTACCGGGGATTGAAACCAGGGGCATTCTACATCCGCGCTACACCCCCGGCTCTATTTTTTTTATACTTTATTTTGAAACCGGGTCTCACGAAGTTGCGGAGGGCCTCACTAGGTAGAGAGAGAGAGAGAGACGGAGAGAGAGAGAGAGAGAAAGAGAGAGAGCGAGCTAAGGCTGGCCGCGAACCCAGATCCTCCGGTTTCCGCCTCCCGAAGTCCTGGGATTACAAGCGTGCGCCACCACGCCCAGCTTAATATACACATCTTCTAACAGACAGGAGGTCAGACAACATTAAGTAGTATATTAGTCCCTTTTTCCCTCTTCAGGAGCACCTACCCCTCCCCTGCTACACTACCGGTTATCTGTTGAGGTTGAGAGCTCTTCAGGCTGTTGAAGAGCTGATGAACTGAGATCTCCCTTTACTATCAACCTTGGAATTACCCACATTCTTCTCCCAAGTAGGATTTCTCATCTCTTCCTCTTTTTTGGTCTACTCTCTTGTTTTGATAAAGAACATCCTCCAGTAGCCAAGTTAAAAAGGATCTTCCCTTTGCCCAGTGTTCTGAAATTTCACAATGAACAAGGGTTTATTCAAATCCATGGTTCAAGCTGGACATGGTGGCACATACCTGTAATCCCAGTACTTGGGGAGGGGGCTGAGAGAGGGAGAGTGCAGGTTCAAGGCCAGCCTCAGCAATTTAGAAAGACCCTGTTTCAAAATAGAAAATAAAATAGGGCTGGGGTGTATCTCAAAGGTATAACATTCCTGGGCTCAACCTGTGATTCTCCTGTCTCGGCCTCCAAGTTATAGGCATGTGCTACCACACCTGGCTTCTGAAACTCTTGTTAGTCAGATATCAGAATTCCTGGATTGGTCCTTTAAGTTTTCTTTTGTTTTTCCCTCTGTTATTTGACTAGAATACCTCCACTTTATTTTCTGATTCTTCTTTTGAGATTTTCATTATTACCAACATGTTTGTAGTTTCTAATGCCTCTTTTTATACATACATATATATAACTTGAGTGTTCTCTTTATTCCTATTCTTGTTTCAAGGGTATATCATTGTCTCCTATTTCCCTGAGTGTATTCATGATACTTTTTTAGTTTTAGTCAATGTGTATTTTGTTTCCTCCGAGTTGCTTTTATCTGTTTTTTTTCCTATAGTTTTCATGTTCTAGGCTTTCCTTAGATATCTGGTAACCTTTGGTTGTGGGGTTAAAGGATTAGAGTAGAGGACTAAATAGTTTATTAGAAGCTGTGAGCTTGTAGGCAAGGCTTGCTGACTTTTGAGTTTAATTGTAGGGTGAGTTAAGGGAATTTTTTATCTTAGGAAACTTCTGATTTGAACTATTCTGGTCTTTCCTCTTGAGCTAATCAGATTCTCCAGAAAGAAGCTTTTCTTAACTTTTGCTAAGGTTTCAAGCACACTGTCAGTGTGTTGGTAGACAATGGGGAAAGTGGGCTGGAGTAAGAGAGCTGGGGTCTCAGCGTCTTATGGTCATCAAATGTCCTAGTTTTTCACACTGTTCTTAAAGTAACCATTGTGTCAGTTGACCTACAGTCCAGAAAGAGTTCCTCAAAAGAACAAATCCACCATCTTCTATGGAGGTGGGGAAGGAGAAATGCTCAGTGAGGTGGAGCAGGGAGGGGACTGAAGTCCCTAATTGCTATCTGAATAACCTTCATCCAGCCCTCCCCAGGTTTGTTTCACCTTAACTCTCAGTTTCTGAAGTATCTGAGACTGCCAGTTCCTGCGTCTTCTGAGGACTCTGCACTATGCATTTTGTTGGTTTCCTGGTTTAGTCGTCGTTGGCTTAGACTTTAATTCTATGATGTGCTAAATTATATCAGCCCTACCTGCATTCAGGTTGCATTACACACCAGGATTACCACCACCACCCCTTTTCTTTATCTTCTCTTTCTGAATATTGGCCCTTTTGGGTTGATCTATTTTCTTTTTAAATCTTCTTTCTCTTTTCAATATCTCTTTCATTTTTTATTTTTATTTTTATTTTCTTACTTTCTCAGTACTGGGGATTGAACCCAGGGACACTCTATCACTCAGTTACATCACCAGCACTTTTTATTTTTTATTCTGAGACAGGTTCTCACTAAATTTCCCAGGCTGGCCTCAAACTTGTGATCCTCCTGCCTCAGCCTCCCACGTCACTGAGAGTCTTTTCAATCTCTTTGTCTTTTTCTTATATGCACTTCTTGGGAGATATATTCAACTTCACGATTTAACACTTCTATTGAACTTTTAATCTTTCCTATCACATTTACAATCCCCAAGATTTCTCTTTTTAAAAATACAGATGCTTCAGTTACAGCGAGGTTACATCCCTCAGTAAACCTATCAAAAAGTTGAAAACATTTTAAGTCAGGAATGCATTTAATATATGCAACCTACCAGACATCACAATTAAGCAACACAGCGCACTACAGAGTGATTGAGGGGCTGGCTGGGAACTGCGGCTCACTGCCACTACTGCCCAGCATCATGAGAGAATATCCTGCCACTGCATATCGCTAGCCTAGGGAAAGACCTACATTCGAAATCTGCATACTGCTCTCCTACCATTATCAAGTAAAAATATTAAGTTGAGGCACAGTAAGTCAGGGGCCATCCACAGTGTCTTGGATGAACATATCCTCTTTTATGTATCTGAGGAAATTGATATTAGCTCAAAACATTTTTTATATTCCCGATTTGACCCAATCCTTTTCAGAATTTCTTCTTTTTGTTATTTTGTTCTGGTCTATTTCCTTCAAAGATGTGGCTTTTCTTGAATGTTTGGTTACTTTTTGCGTGTGTGTGTGTGTGTGTGTGTGTGTGTGTGTGTGTGTATGTGTTACTGAGGATTGAACCCAGGGTCGCTCTACCACTGAGCTACATCCCCAGCCCTTTTTATTTTTTATTTTGAGACAGGCCCTCATTAAGTTACAGAGGCTGATTTCAGACTTTCAATCCTCCTGCCTTAGCCTCCTGAGTAGCTGGGATTACAGGTGAGGGGTACCGAGTCCAGGCACTGAACTGCTGACTGAAAGTTTTATGTAGGTGGGACTTACTAGCTGGTGGGGTTCTCTCATTTTTTTCCTTTGGAGGAACTTTAAATGTTAGTATGTTGGGGGATGGAGACACTTCTTTCTTGGGGTATTCTCCAGAGGGGAGTCAGTTGTCCCATCTCTTGCCTGGAGGACACCAAACCTGCCTTCCAGGTATTCTGAGGCTGAGCCTTGAAGGCGTCGACACAATGGGTAGTAATGATGCGCAAGCCTGCGTGCGTCTCCTTGTCCGATCTCACCCTCTCACCCAGCCCTGGTTACTGTTGGTATTTCACTCTGTTCACTGCCGTAGCTGGAGTCCTTCCTATACACAGACTTCCTTGGCAGCTTAGTGTAATTGTTTCTTTTTTTTTTTTTTTTTT
>PVJS01020018.1:0-33080 GCA_004027185.1 Glis glis | reverse complement strand
CTCTCTCTACCTAGTGAGGCCCTCCGCAACTTCATGAGACCTGGTTTCAAAATAAAGTATAAAAAAAAAATAGGGCCAGGGGTGTAGCGCGGAGGTAGAACGCCCCTGGGTTCAATCCCCAGTACCACAAAAAAATAAAAATAAAAATAAAAAAATAAAAAAAATAAAAAGGGCTGGGAATGTAGCTTTGAGGTAGAGTGCCTCTGGGTTCAACCCCAGTATTCCCTCCCACACACACACACAAAGCTAGAACAGAAATATGTAGTTCAACAATAAAACAATCAGTTCAAGAAAATAACATGCCACACTGCTTCCAATTTCCCTTAACAGAAGGCACTTCCCATGAAGAAAACTGGAGTTTTTACCCTAATGCAGTGAGGACAGCAGGATTCTGTGGCAATCCATCCTTCCACCTCTACTGGCCAAATAAAAAGAAGGACAAGACTCACAACGCTCTGTCCTCCCGAGAGCTCATCATACAGCCCGGATACATGATGCAGTTTAAAGTAAGGGGAAGTGGCTTTTCAGAACACAATGCAGTGTGGTATTTGGGGTTGGGGGGAGAGTTTTTATTTGGACAACTAAAAGGTAATGATTGATTTCCTTCACCAAAAGAGACTACTGTATCTTATGAATGAAAAAGGTCATCTTTCATAAAGGCCTATTCAAGTATGATTATTAGAGTATAGAGAAAATTTCTGAATATGTTGGGACATAGCAAGAAATGTCACCGTACTATATCTCATATATGTAAGGCTGACTTAATTTCCCAAACCATATAAATAAAAAGCTCAAATAGGTGCCTCTGCCTACTTCTAGCTCTCTGTAACTCCCCTCCTCTTTCTCTTGCTCTATGCCTATTATGTGCATCAAGCCATTTGCTTCTTCATCTGTCCTTTTTCAGTATATCTCTCATTTTTCCTTTGTCTCTGACTTCACAAACCTGTGCTAATGCCCAGCTGGAACTTCCCAAACCCTCAAAGAACTAGAGGAGATTCTTGAATCTTTTAAACTGCATATTTTATTTGCATAGAAAGATAGAAGAGAAGGCACAACAGGCAAGTAATAACCACTCAGAGAGAAAGGTAAAGCAATATCAACTGATGTCTCTTTGATGCAAAACATACTTTCATTAAAAGGCATTAGAGAAATGCCATTTATTGTTAGATAATTTTAAAAATATCAGTTATTCTAATGCCCTTACTTAAAAAGATATACTTGCCAGGTGTGGTAGTGCACAGCTGTAATCCCAGTATTTGGGAGGATGACACAAGAGGACCACAGGTTCAAGGCCAGCCTCAGCAACTTAGTGAAACTCTGTTTCAAAAAAAATTTTTTAAAGGGCGGAACGGGGGGGTCTAGAGGTGTAACTAGGAGATAGAATGCCCCTGAGTTCAATCCCGAATACCAAATAAAAAAATTAAAAATAAAAAGATACACTACAATGGTGATTAATAGTAAGACTCTTTATTAGCAGAAGTAAAAATGTATTTGCTCTCCCTGGGCTCTGTTAAACTCTTCTCAGAGACTGAAGGGTGAGGCAAGCTCCCGGTGCTACCCCTCCCTCAGGACTCTCCTCACCTTTAGTGGCATGAAGGGTGTCCCAGGTCATGTCCAGCGTAACGCCACCCCTGCCTCCGTGCTATGTCCCTGAACAGTGGAAGTTTTTCCTCTGCGGGTCCCACGCTGTGACCCAGATCAAAGATATCACATATCATTGAGTTGAGTGGAACCTTCCCTTTTGCAGATTCTGTCAACTCAGAACTATAATTTTCTTCTCTAAGCAAGTCAGTTCATTTAAAAGAAAAAAAATATAGGAAAGTATCAGTAAAGCTGCGTTCTTTTTTTTTTTTCTTTCGTAGTTCTGGGGATTGAACTCAGGGGCATTTTACCTCTGAGCTATACCCCTAGTCCTATTTTATTTTTTATTTTGAAACAGGGTCTCACTAAGTTGCGGAGGGCCTCACTAAGTAGCTGAGGCTGGCCGCGAACCCGGATCCTCCTGTTTCAGCCTCCCAAGTACTGGGATTACAAGCATGCGCCACCACGCCCGGCTGCAGCTCAATATTTTTAATAGCTTCTGCATTTGTCTGCTTTTGCTCATTGGCACTTCAGCTTACATGTCTAACAGTGAACGCAATCTCTTCCTTCCCCATCCTCCTCCTCCTGCTGACTTTGTTATTTCTATTGATGGCACCACCTTTCACCTGGTAACTAGCTTGAAATATTAGTCTTTGATTTTTCGTTTTTCACTTTACATCTCATCAGTTCCTATGCCCTTTTCATTCTAATTTCCAGTGTTCTTGGCTTCCATGGTATCTTCTCTTTTTGTAGTATTACCAACTCCATTCTTGCTCTAATTAATTGTCCACTAAGTACTTTTCCCACCCCAGCCTCTCTCCACTCCTACCTGACTTTGACATCACAATCAGATTGACTTTGCAAAACACAGCTCTGCGTTCATCAGTCCTCCTCATAAACCTTCAATGACTTTCTGTTGCTTGCCAAGTTCAGACACCTGACCACTACAACTCATGATCTGCAAAACTCAACCAGTCTTTCTAATCTTATCTCCCTGTATTCCACCTACTCTCCACTTGGATCCAGACATACTGCATTCTGTGCCCTAGACCTCTGTGTCTGCTCACACTCTTTCTCACCTAAGTATCTTTCTCTTGTCTCTACCTCTTAGACTCTTCCCATTCTTCATGGAGCAGCTCACATGTACTCAGTTTGATGAATTATCTTCTAAAACATTTAATCAATTACAATCTTCCTTTCCTGTAAAACAATACAGTGTTTTATTTATATATTTTATGATTCCCACTACCATCATCGGAATATGTTTCTTATCCTCCTTTTGAATTCAGAGTTGTTTTATTCATGAGTGGATTGCCTGAAATTTTTAGGACTAACCTTCTCTAGTATCAGCCCTGAAATTGGACTTGTTGATTAAATAGATGATTAGGACTTAAATTTGAATCAGCAAGTTTGTGTAGCATTTATGCATTATTAATGATTCAAACACTTAATTGCATATAATATGGAAAGCTTTTATCCATGGAGAAAGGGAGAAAGCTCAAAGAAATTTGCTATTTTCAATTCCAAATAGAAACTTTAAAGCACCATCAAGGATGTTAGGATATCAGTGAAAATGTTTTGAGCCAGTAATACTTTCAATTTCTACCCATAAATTCTCCTAATATAGCTGGTTGTGGTGGTGCACACCTGTAATCCCTGTACTTGGGAGTCTGAGACAGGAGGATCACAGGTTTGAGGTCAGCTTCAGCAACTTAGTGAGGTTGTCAGCAACTTAGTAAGACCCTGTTTCAAACTAAAAAATGAAATAAGACTGGAGGTGTAGCTTGGAGGTAGAATGCCCCCGGGTTCAAAGGAAGGAAGGAAAGAGGGAAGGGAGGGAGAGATGGATGGATCTCCTAACACTACTTTCTTTTTAACCAATTACCTTACCCAAATGTATGTGATATGTTATACTAATTAAATTAATAAAAATAGTACCTTACACAACCTTAGTTCTCATCTTCCTGGAAAATTGCATGTCTTTAACAGAATTTAAAAGGATGCATTCTCAGTGTTCTGGCAGGCTGCTCCGTAGAACTTCTGAATGTTCTTGATTACCTGTCGGAGAGAAAATGGATTTCTAATTAATGATATTAGCTATCATTCAGTCGTGCCTGTGTATTGATTGTTTATGTCTGTTTTAGATTGTGGTGGGTTGCGAAGCCACTTCCTGTGGAGACCTTCATTCTGTAATGTTAGAATACACTAAGGATGCAAGGTTGGTGAAATGACATTTTATATATCTTCCAGTTTTAAATGCAGTTCAAATGCTTGTCTTATTTTTAAGGCAACTGCTTATAGAGATGCCATCTTATGTATTAAAGTGGAAGTTCATTGTGAATTTTCATACCGTTTTCATTTGTATAATATTTATGCATATGTCTTCAGAATTTTTCCTTCAAACCAAGAAAAAGCAATTTTCATACTAGGCAACAGCTAAGAAACTATATACATATATATTATTGTGTGCATATGTGTGTGTTACTGGGGATTGAACCCAGGGGCATTCTACCTCTGAGTTACACCCCCAGCCCTATTTTTTATCCTTTATTTTGAAACAGAGTCTCACTAAGTTGGGGAGGACCTCACTGTAGTGAGGCTGGCCACGAACCCGGATCCTCCAGTCTCAGCCTCCCGACTACTGGGATTACAAGGGTGAGCCACCATGCCTGGCTAGAAACTATATTTTAAAATTAGTAAGATACTAAATTTGACCTCAGAGTAGAGTCATTTTATTTATGTTGTCATTTTTAACCAACCTTAAGAAAAATTTTGCTCAATCAGTAATCTGAATATGCTTCAGCCAGAGTCCCATCTCCCAAAGCATGTCAGCTGTACTTAACAAAAGTCTGACATGGTACATTTATCTTGTTGATTGCCCTGCCTCCTACTACCACTTTCAGAAATTAAGTATATTGAGTTAAGTTTGGATAAAGAGTTGGTTTTGTCAGTTAACTCCAGGTATGTTTCTAGTAACAATGCTAGTGGGAAGACGTGACTAGAATTCATTGTCACGCATGCTATTATTATGTATTCTGTTGTCTATGAACATATCGGTGTGCTTTTAAAAAGTCAAAATAAGCCAAGCATGGTGGTTCACACCTGTAAAACCCAGAATTGAATGGCTGAGACAGAAGGATCACAGGTTTAAGGCCAGCCTCAGCAACTAGCAAGACCCTCAACAACTTAGTGAGACCCTGTCTCAAAAATAAAAAATAAAAAAATTGGGCTGGGGGTCCAGCTCAGAGGTAGAACACCACTGGGTTCAATCCCCAGTACCAAAAAAAAAGTCAGAATATAGCTGAAGAGAAATTATTTTCAATTTCTCTTTTCATTATCTGCAATTTGTTTAAGAAACAGGAAATTCACATAAAATAATTTAACCCCACCCCAAAGCATTACCTTGACATGAGATTAGTCATATATTTCTCTTATGATTTGTCAAATGCAACTCTTTTGGTTTCTGCAGGTCCGATTCCTGGCAGCTCGTTCAGACCCAATGCCTACCCTCCTCTTCGAACAGCATCGGCTGCTCCCCCTTCCAGTTCCATGAAGCCACCATATACAATGCTGTCAACAGTTCCAGCTGGAAGAGGATCACCATCCAGCTGCCTGACCATGTCTCCTCCAGGTGAGTTGCATGTGAAGGTAAATTTGGTGGAACCGTCTGGAAGTCTCTACAGAGTTCATGCAGAAAACTAAGAGCAACCAATATAGACCAGAATTTTAGTTGCAGCCCTAGGACCCTCTTCTGTTTTCTCTCCCCCTTCTTGCCATCCCATGCTCCCAAAAGGCAACTATGTGCCCCAAGAAAAAAAAAGAAGAATAAATGGGAGCTTGTTTGCAAAAGATTCCTAGATCTCAGATCTTCTTTTAACTCTACACAATGCATGTGCCAAACTCACTCACGGGCCATGAATGACAGACCATGAACAAAGACTGGAGTTGGCACAGTTCCGCCCTGGTGTTCTGCTCTCCCAAAGGCTGTGCTTCTCATCCAGATACAAACACCCCTGGGGGGCAGGGCTGCCAGCTTGCGCAGAGCTGAGGAGAAGCTCGATGGTGTGCCATCTTCCTAGAGCAGCATTCATTTTACTCAAAGATGTGTAAAATAATCCTCCTCCATAGGAAAAAAATGGACGCAGAATTATTATGGAATAGAAGAGGAAACTCGCGTAAATTTTTCAGGGAAGATAAAACTTCCAGAAAGTCACTTTGGGATATACTACCTGAGTCTGGGATGTGAGTTCACGCACCTCTGCCTTTGGGGGGCTTCTGGGAGAAGCTGGAAGTCCTTTTCCCAGGTCCTCTTTCCCAGAGGTAGAGGTTGGGCACAGCCAGGGTAAATAACCACCGGCTCTCCTGTTCTCCTGGGTCTTTTCAGTGCAACACAGTTCCGCTGGATCCAGAAGGGGGAAGAAACGGAGAAGCAAAGCTGGGCCATTGACCACGTGTACATTGGGGAGGCTTGCCCCAAGCTCTGCAGTGGGCACGGCTACTGCACCACGGGTGCCATCTGCATCTGCGACGAAAGTTTCCAAGGTCTGAACCCTGGGCTGTTGTGACATAGTACACCCTGAGGGCTCACCTTAACATGTGCACAATGGGTCACTAGGAAATTCATAGAAACTCCAGGCTGAGGGGTTGGAGATAGATAACATACTCCTTGTTCATGGAGTTATCTTTGGCATCAATTATCAAGCATAGTTTTATGCTATCTTCCTGAAAGCAATTTTTAGAATACAGACTGAAATCTGCTCAAGATACACTATAAGTGCAAATTTATAAGTAAATATGGATCCAGATAAATCCACTTAAGATAATCTGAGGGACCTCACATTCCCTATCTTTCATATAACTTCCTGCCCCCATCCATACCCCAACACTGAATGTCCACTTCTGGGTCTCTCTCCTTTCCAGCCTAGGTGCCCATCCCTAAATACTTTGCCAACATCTGTTTACCAGTGTGTATTTGCCTGTATTCATCCTTCCTCAGCCTCCTCCAACAGCAGCTACCACTGTCCTTCCAAGATGTCGCTCAAAACTCAAGTTGTTCCTCCCAGGTCACTTTGTCACTCAAAAGACTCGAAGACAAGCTGGGCGTGGTGGCGCACACCTGTAATCCCAGTACTTGGGAGGCTGAGACAGGAGGATCGCAGGTTCGAGGGCAGCCTCAGCAACTTAGTGAGGCCCTCAGCAACTTAGTGCAACCCTGTTTCAAAATGAAAAAGTAAGACCGGCATGGTGGCACACGCTTGTAATCCCAGCATTTGGGAGGCTGAGACCGGAGGATCTGGGTTCACAGCCAGCCTCAGCTACTTAGTGAGGCCCTCCACAACTTAGTGAGACCCTGTTTCAAAATAAAGAATAAAAAATAGGACTGGGGGTGTAGCTCCAAGGTAGAATGCCCCTGGGTTCAATCCCCGGTACCTCAAAAAAAAAAAATTAGCCGGGTGTGGTGGCACACGCTTGTAATCCTAGTACTTGGGAGGCAGAGACCGGAGGATTCTGGTTTGTGGCCAGTCTCAGCTGCTTAGTGAGGCCCTCCACAACTTTGTGAGACATGGTTTCAAAATAAAGTATAAAAAATAGGGCCGGGGGTGTAGCTCGGAGGTAAAAACACTCCTGGGTTCAATCCCCGGTACTGCAAAAAAAAAATAGAAATAAAAAAAAATTAAAATTAAAAGAATAAAAAGTAAAATAGGGCCGAATGTGTAGCGCATAGGTACACCCCTGGGTTCAATCCCCAGTACCACCAAAAAAATAAAATAAAATAAAAGACTCAAAGAGATACTTTTCTACTGCGTGGCTGTCTAGAGACCAAGAATGGATGTAGGTCAGTGAGTCTCCTCAGCCCTTCACGTCTTCACTCTGTCAGCCTGCTAGAGGGCCTGTAGTCCTGCTTGCCTTTGTGCCAAGTCTCTAATAGGTTTCAGTCTGTCAATACAAAGTTCACTTTATATAATTACCATTATATCCTAATAGCCAATACTTGGCATATAGCCAGGCTAGAAAACCATCTTTGAATTGATCCTTACACTGTCTTATGTTTTATTATTTACATAATATATACCAATTTATTCTTCAGAGTCATTTAGTATTCATGACATCCCCATAAGTTACCTGTGGTTAAGGTACTCATTCCCACTCCGTAAGTAAAGAAACTGAGACCCAGGAAGGTTAAGGGATTTGCCAAAGACCCACCGCTTGTAAAAGTTGGAAAGAAGACCAGTACTAGGGTCATTCTTTCCAATCAACCTCACTAAGTTCTTATAGATGAGAGATTTCTCCAAAGAGGATCAGAACTGTTCAACTTTCTCCAAGCATGTGATGTTGGAATCCATATATTTGAATTCTGGAGTAGGATCTATTTTGATTTCTTGGTTGATGCTATTTCCTTGCCTCCAGATGAAATGGATATGATTAATGTAGACTGCTGCACATCTCCAATGTTAGAAATTACTTAGCCATCTCCTTTCTCCCCTATTATCATTGCCGCAGAGACCAGCTGGGTCTGTCTGTGCATTAGCTGAAGAATTTTAACTTTAGACAAACTAATGAATCAAATGTCTCACAAGAAGTCCTAGATGTCTGGAATTCGCCTTCTGCCTGAATCCAACAGTACTATGGCCTTTTGATTTTGAACTATTGTGGACATTTAGAAAAGATATACTGTTCAAATCAAGGAGAAATGCAAGACCATAAACATTGGCTAATATAGTGTCTTATTTAAATGCCAGTACTTCAGCTCAGTGTTCTCTGAAAGACACTTGAGCGTATTCATTACTCTATTTACTTATCCCAGTATCGTTATATCTTGGGAAGTATTGCACTAGGTGCTTGAATCTGACAATGAATTAAGATACAGACTCTGTTCTCAGGAGTCACATGTAGAGCTGGAAGGAGAACAAGAGCATGACTTATTCCTACAAAATTCATGCTGAGAAAAAAGAAAAGAGATTGGCCTCTCATGCCAGGGTGAGAGCTCCCTACTGAGACCCATCATGAGTAAACAGGCGAGGCCTGGCCAGATGCTATAGTATTTACATAACAGATTTACACAAGAATTAAGTACATTAGCACCTATATTTTAATGAACATTGACTAAAAAATAATGGGATTTTTGTCAACAATGTAAGCCAAGGATTGCCCAAACAGAAGAGAAACATTTATGTCCAAGAGTCTGGATCTCTTTGGTGTTTTGCCATTCTTAGATAATGGTTCAAATCTAGAATTGAATGTTTAATCTGATGATCTGCTTCCAGCCGATTCTGATGTCTGTGATTATTCCTTTCCCCCTAGGTGATGACTGCTCTGTTTTCAGTCACGACCTTCCTAGCTATATTAAAGATAATTTTGAGTCAGCAAGAGTCACGGAGGCAAACTGGGAGACCATTCAAGGTGGCATGATAGGAAGTGGCTGTGGGCAGCTGGCACCCTACGCCCACGGGGACTCGCTGTATTTTAACGGCTGTCAGATAAGGCAAGCTGCTACCAAACCTCTGGATCTCACTCGAGCAAGGTAACCAAACCCCGGTGTTGCAGGCCAGACACAGAATTAGGGGCAAGTCCATTTATCGTCCACTGTCTGTTAGCTCCAACATGAACTTCATGGAACGGTTTTCACTAAGCAGTGGAAACCTAAATACCACTTGAATTTGGTACAAGGAAGCGTTCTATGTTTTAACAACCTGGAATCATGATTTGTTTTCATTTATTGTAGAGTCACTTTGCATTTCTTCACATGCACTGGCTGTATGGTGATGGCATAGACATAAACTGGGAAATAACCAAATATAAAAATTGGCTAGGAGCCAGGCATGGTGGTGCACACCTATAATTCCAGTACTTGGGAGGCTGAGACAGAAGGATTACAGGTTTAAGGCCAGCCTCAACAACTTAGCAAGGCCCTCAGCAACTTAGTGAGACCCTGTTTCAAAATAAAAATAGGGCTGGGAGATGTCACTCAGAGGTAGAACATCCCTGGGTTCAATCCTCAATCACACACACACACACACACACACACACACACACACACACACACACACACAATTGGCAAGGGATAAGCCATATAGATAACTTAATGTTGACCACAGGCAAGTATGTAAATATCAACATGGACATGAAGACTTGTAGAAATGCAAATGTACCTATATTTAGCATATATAAATTCATAAATAGGAAGGGTGGCAGGATGGCGGAGATCTTTAATAACTCACATACAGCCAGGCACAGTGGCACACACCTGTAATCCCAGTACTTGGGAGGCTGGGACAGGAGGATTGCAGGTTCAAAGCCAGTCTCAGCAACTTAGTGAGACCCTCAGCAACTTAGCAAGACCCTGTTTCAAAATAAAAGATAAAAGGGGCTGGGGCATAGCTCAGAGGTAGAATGTTCCTGGGTTCAATCCCCAGTACCAAAAATAATAATTCACATGCCATAGAAACTAGAGATTAATGTAGAATAGAACAGACCAGAAACCATTCAAATAAACTAGGGAAGTGACCAAAAAAAAAAAAAAGGAAACTCTAGGAGGCTGAATTTCCTTTCCTACCTGCCCTTCCCAGGTCTTCTGCTTTTGCCAGAGCAAACAGTTTTTCATCTGTGTAATTCAAGAAAAGAATCCCAGGCTTTTAAAAGGTCACAAAGTACTGGACTAGAGCACTCACTGAATGCTAACGGCTATGAGGAGCTATGAGGATATTTGAGAGTTAGACATTTGGTTAATGAGAAGGGAGATTTTTCACTTTGAAAAAATATTAGTAATGTATTTTCAGAGGCAGAAAGGCAGGGTTGGGGGCCTTTAATATGATAAGCAGTGAAAGTATAATAAAATTAATCCCCATATGATAACCATGAAGATGCTAATAGTTATATCCACCCATCCTGAATTTTTCCTACCAAAAAGATACAGTTAATCTAGAGATAACCTGATTTCTTCCTTGACCCCATATACAGCTGCAACTAAGTACCTGGCTAACACTTACACACCTTGTTGTACAAGTAACTTTAATTTAAATTAATGTATTCAGATATAAGTTTCAAGTCTAGCTCTTCATTTGACCACCTACTCTAAATGAGGCCATTCTATTAATCACTGGGAGTCTTCTGGGGATACATTTCCTCTGTTTAAAAGCTGTGTCTTCTAAGGGCAAGGATGCCTGTGAGAAGCAGAAAGGCATGTGGAACAGAACAGATGTGAGCCAGAGCCTGCTTTTCAAACTTAGTTTTCCCTCTGCACTGATCTCCAGACAACCTTTCCTAAAATAGGCATGATGATTTATCCTTGTCCAGATGCTATTCAGCTTGGAGCTATTTGTAAAAAGCATATAGCGTAAATACCGTGATTTTATTCCTCGTCCTCCCCATGTCCTCAGCATCCTATTTAACCCATGTTACCATTCAGAGACTAAAGGAAATACTCTAAAAACATTTTCAACATTGTAAAAAGAGGACACATCCTTGAAAGTCAAAATTGTTTCTTGTGTGTAAGAAAAGCAGCCTTCTAAGGTTATTTTTCACTGAAAAGGTAAATAAATTGCATTACTAATATGATTTATTCATATCTATTTTTACTAGAGAGTCATCCCTGGATATCCATGGGGTATCAGTTCCAGAATTCCCCAAGGATACCAAAACCCATGGACGCTCAAGTCCTTCATATAAAGGGATGTGGTATTTGCACATAACCTGCGCTATAGATAATTTAAACTTAAATTATTTCTAGATTACTTTTACACCCACACACACATATATAAATATATGCATATAGGAGTTGTTATGCTGTCTTTCTTATGGAATAATAAAGGGGGGGAAGGCTATACATATTCAGTACAGGAACAATTTCTCTCCCCCTCCCCTGAATATTTTCTATCTATAATTGTTTGAGTTGGCAGATGCAGAATCTGTGGATACAGAGAGCCAACTGTATTACAAATTCAGAAATTGTGGACTTTAGGAAAAACAAAGATTAAGAAAGTATACCTCCAAGCCAGGTGTGGTGGCACACGCCTGTAATCCCAGTACTGGGGAGGCTGAGACAGGAGAATCGCAGGTTCAAGGTCAGCTTCAGCAACTTAGCAAGACCCTGTTTCCAAATAAAAAATAAAAGGGGCTGAGGGTATAGCTCAGAGGTAGAGTGCCCCTGGGTTCAATTTTCAGCATAAATAAAAAAGGAGCCAGGTGTGGTGGCGCATGCCTATAATCCCCGTACTTGGAAACTGAGACAGGAGGATTGAAGATTATAGGTTCAAAACCAGCCTCCGCAACTTAGTGAGACTCTCAGCAACCTAGCAAGACTCTGTTTCAAAACAAGACATAAAAAGGACTGGGAGTGTAACTTGGGTTCAAGCCCAAGTATTATACGCGCACGCGCACACACATACACACACACACACGAAAGTATAGCTCCTTTAATGCTGCCTTACTTTTGTTTGAATGTGATTTCCCCTGTATTTTTCAGCAAAATTATGTTTGTTTTGCAAATTGGGAGCACGGCCCAGACAGACAGCTGCAACAGTGACCTGAGCGGTCCCCACGCTGTGGACAAGGCCGTGCTGCTGCAGTACAGCGTCAACAACGGCATCACCTGGCACGTCATCGCTCAGCACCAGCCAAAGGACTTCACGCAAGCACAGAGAGTGTCCTACAATGTCCCCCTGTAAGTGGCCTGAACGGAAATGCGTGGGAATCACAGTGTGAGGTGGAAGTTGGGTGCAGCTACTGGATCACTACCATAAAACTAGGCAGTGTCTGAACCAAGACCAACCCAGATCTCTAAAGTTGAGTCGTCTTCTATTAGGGCGAGAGGGAATAGAGAACAGCAGCTCAATGCAGAGGCACTTTTTGCATGTTCCTCTTCCTTGTAATGGTATTTCTAGCCCTTTGGAAGACAGCATTTTAGCCAGGTATGGCAGCGCACCCTGTAATCCCAGTACTTGAGAAGCTGAGACAGGAGGATCACAGGTTCAAGGCCAGCCTCAGCAACTTAGCAAGACCCTCAGTAACTGTTACAAAATAAAATAGGGCTGGGGGATGTAGCTCAGAGGTAGAGTGCCCCTGGGTGCAATCCCTAGTACAGAAGCAGAAGAAGGAGGAGGAGGAGGAGGAGGAAGAGGAGGAGGAGGAGGAAGAAAAAGGAAGAAGAAGAAAGAAGAAAGAAGAAAGAAGAAGAAGAAGAAGAAGAAGAAGAAGAAAAGGAGGAGGAGAAGAAGGAGGAGGAGGAGAGAAGGAAGAAGGAAGGCGAGGCGGAGGAGAAAGAGGAGTAGGAGGGAAGAGAGAGGAGGAAGAAGAAGAAGGAAGGAGACAGCATTTTTTATTTTGAAGAGGAAGAAGAAGGAGGAGGAGGAAGAAAAAGGAAGAAGGAGTAGGAAGAAAAAGACCGCATTTTTTAATTTTCTCACTGGTGTGCTAATTTGAAAGTTTACTGAACACAGGCTGCCCTGTCAGTTTTACTTAGCACTGTTCATCCAGCTTCCAGCACAGTGCTGTCACAGAAAACACTTTATATGTGTTGATTGAATTTGTTGCTCTTCCAGTTATTCCTGGAGCAAGAAAGAGGGAGAGATGGAAAATTATTCTAATTCTTGAGTGGCCAATACAATTTAATACTGCTTAGGAGAATACTCTAACCTAAGCAATCGGAACTCCCATGCCCAAAGTCGTGTTGATTTAGGTTAGATCTACACTATCTGAAGCCTGCAAATCACATGCCAGAACATCCTGTTTCCTTGTGTTTAACCTTTTTGTCCTTCTGTCTGTGACCCAGGGAGGCACGGATGAAAGGAGTTTTATTGCGCTGGTGGCAACCACGCCACAATGGAACAGGTCATGATCAGTGGGCTTTGGACCATGTGGAGGTCGTCCTGTGAGTATCTGATACCTGGCTTCCTGTGTCCATTTCCTAAAGGTTTGAAATTCCTTTGATCTGGAACACTCCTTAATTCAATTAGGAACTGCTCCTGATGAGGAGGAGGTCCTCATAGGACCACTGTGGCTTACACTCTTCAGCAGCTACAAGCTATAGCTCAAGTCAACAGTGAAATAACAAAGCCCCGAATGTAATTTAATGTACCTTAGAAAAAACTTCAGTAAGTAAAACATGCATTTAAGGATTAACAGTATTGATTAAATTGGATAAAAGTCTCCGGGTTAATGGGAAATGATGTCTTGTGCCAGATCTGGGTTGCCTTATGAAATAGAATGACATCCTTAAAGGGAAAGGCTCTGGACTGGTTCATATGCAGACTGCGAGTGGCAAATGTGCCCATTACAAATGCCTGTCCTGGCCACGGCTGCCTGAGGCCTCTCCACAGAATGACTTGGTCACAATAAAGCAAAGACTCTGTGGTTTGGGATTCCTCCAGACCAATCCCAGCACCTAACGGGTTAAGGCTGTCCCCTTGGTCCCCCCCCCCCATGATAGGGCTGTCACTACTTCCCCCTGGCCGGGTTGACTGTTCCCTCACAGAGAGATGACTTGCTTTTTCTCTAACGATCTAGTTCCTGTAGAACTGGAATGCCTATGTCTCGACGGGTTCGAACTGATGGCTCCAGGTGGTTGGCAAGGAGAGGCGAATCTTCTCGGTAGATAGGTTCAAACGTTCATTCTGTTTACCAAACCCCAAGTGAAATCAGTCTCGTGGCTGATTTCAGTCATTCTGAAAGCAAATTTAAATGATGAACTGGTAGGACAACTACCAGATTTGTTTTCTTTGGATCATAGCCATGAGCTGAGCTCTTCAGTCTTGAGCTAGCCCTCGTCTTAGTTTTCACTGAGGCACCTGCTTGCATGGCATCCATATCAACTCCCAGAGCACCCCGGTCCTACACAAGCCCCACTGTGCGCTCCGCTGCTTCTGCACAACTTGCTGGGCTCTGCCTCCACGAGACAAAGTTGAAGTCTAAAGTAACAGTCCAGACTCTTTGGAATCTAAACATGAGGCTGACATTTTACTTAGCTACCAATTTCCACAGACTACATCATTCCAAGAGAATAGAATAACTTGGGTTTTAAAATGGAATAGATAGATAGATAGATAGATAGATAGATAGATAGATGATAGATATGTTAAGGACATAGAGAGATGTCCAAATAGATGAAAATTCAATCCTAGAGCCATTTTGAGCTGGCTATTTTCCTTTTAGAGTATCAGAATCACTGGGGAGGCTTTTGAAAGTACCAACAAATGTCCTGATGCCCAGGCCCATCCCTGTGAATGATGTAAGCTTATCTGCAGTGGGAACTGAGCATCCTTTTTAAAAGCACCCCAGGTGATTCTAATAAATGGATTAAGACTCAAATTAGAGTTATTAACCACTTCTTATCTTTCAAGTCTCTTGCCAAGACAGTTTGCACTAATGGGGCTTCTTATGCCCGACAAAGCATAACCAACTCCTACAGAAACTGTAAAACTTGTCAGTCCTCAAAGAAGGCAGGATGCTCATTCTGCCCTTGACAGACATAAGAATTCTCAACCCATCATACCCTTGAGTAGATATTTCTTTTCCTCCCTCCCAAAAAAGTAGTTGTAGTTATCTATTTTAGATTTCAGAGACATGTCACCAAAAATCCCCTCCCTTGGACTGAAATTAAAGAGCACATAGGGTCAGAAGTGCAGATTGACTTCCCTGGTGTGAAGTAACAGTAGCCCCTTCACAACTTGGAAGCAGAACTCTGTCCTCTGCTCCATGCTGACCTGCTGCCTCAGAGGCTCCTATAGGCCTAGCAGAAAGCCTCACCACACAGGTCCCAGAGAACCTTCCAGAATACTTGGTGTGGGTATTCATTTTTATAAGCAACTACCAGCATCATCATACTAGTGCATGGATCAAATTCAGACTATATTTTTCTGGAGCTATATATAATCTGTAAGCCTTCACTTTTATTAAGTCTCCAGAATTTTAATACTTTGAAGAATCTATCACTGACCAGGCACCTGTGTGCTCTTACCTTATGTGATTGTTGAAACTCTCAGGGAACCAAAATGTTTCAGATGAGAAAATGGCATCACCACACATGCTTGGGGTTGCAGTTTGTTGTATTCCAAGTCTTCTTTCAGTGAGTCACTTAGCGATGATAACTCTACACATATTACCAAATACGTTTTTTAGAATTTTATTTGTGCAATATAATTATACATCATAGTAAGATTCAAAAATATATTCATATATGCAGACAATATCTCTTGGTGTGGTTTCCTCCTAACCCCATCCCATTACCCCAGATACTTTTATGTGCATCTATTGTACAAATAATTTTTATAACAAATGCTATCTCTTTAATGACATTTCAAAAATTTGTTAGAATTATAGGAGTTGCCTTATTTACCTTCTTTTTTGAAAAAGAAGAAATGCCTCACAAAGCTGAGTTCCATAAATGAGTTGCTTTTAAAGAATACAATCCTAAAGAATTATATTTTCAGAACTGTGTTTTGATGTTTTGCTCTGCTCTTAGAATTTAACATTTCTATGCTACTATACCCTTTCAAAGTACTTCTTTTTTCTTAGAATCACAAAAAGTTTTAAGGCTCTCATTGATATGCACTTGGTAGTTCTACAGCATAATTCATTCATTTGATGAACATAAAATAAATAGAAACCTCCAGAGAATTCAGAAAATAAAATATAATAACTTCTCAGTGTCTTTCAACTGTACAGGGCACAAGGAAGGTAGCCAAGACTCATGTCATGATTCATAAATATTAGTAATTATAACTTTGCTACAGATGATATATATTTAAAAATAGAGTAGAATATTCCCATAAAGTGCTATTCATTGAAAATATTTTCTTAATTAGATACACTTCTCTAGCAGAGCATTTAGTTCTGTGAGCTGCTAATGTCTACTCCTCAGGTATGGAGGGGGAGGAGTAACCTGCAGCACACACCTTGGGAGATACCAGCTCTCGCTGGTTGAATGCTACCAGCAGGGCTACTAATATGTTTTTGCAACTAATGGTTGGGGGCATACATCTCAGTGAAGAGTCTTTAAGAATGCATTTTCTTCTCAAAGTGAAGATTGGCCTTAGTCTAACTTTATTATCATAGTTTCGCTTTTGTGCATGTGCACCAAGGACACATGCTAAAAACCCCTAGAAAGAAAAACTGGTCACGCATGGTATCTTACATTGAGCTCAATGTCCACGCTGCCCATATTATCCAAAGGATATATGAGTTTGTTGAGAACAAATTCAGCACTTTTGAAAATATTTCAGGGCATCCTAAATGAACAAGAGCTATAATATATTTTTAAGTTAATGGTCTAATTCTAAAAGACTACACATGAAAAGATTTAGTTCCATAAATATGTATATACGGAATGACAAGCCCCTTATCGTAAAGATAAAAACCACCCTTTTAGCATTTAACAAAGTCACTTATCTTGTTTGAGAGTGTAATCTTCCCACTCTCCTGATTTTTTCCAATAAAACCTGCAGATGAAAAATACTTTGTGATGATTAGCCCCTGCTAATCTGCCATATAACAGATAAAGGAACTGACAGATCATTTTTCCTCCAGCCTCACTAGCTTACAAAAAGTCCTCATTCCCCAAAGTCTAAATGATGAAGCATAACATCATCATTGACAATCAAGTCAGAAACCTAATTTCTCTGGATTCATTTGCTAGTATAGAATATTTATTTCTCAGTAAATGTTTGTTAATACATTTGGGCAGATCCCTCACAAGATCCATGCTGGTGGGGTTCTTCTTAGGATAAAAGAGAATTCATTGTCTGAACCTTTGTTGGGCACACAGACTTTTATCCTAAGAATCTCCCTCACCAACTCCGCATTTCATTCACACATCATTTCCTGTGTACATGTCTAAGTCACAACTTGTCATGTGTATAACGAAGTGGGCCGATTTTTGCATGTGTACCTTGAAAGCGAATCACTCGGTAAAAAGTTGGCCTTTGTGAAATGATTTAATAAAAAGTAAATTATTACCATATTTACTGAGAATGGAAAACCAACATGTTGCCAGCTCTGGCCTTCAACACATTTATCAGATTTTAATATGAGTTCCATCATGACCATCCCCTCATGCTATTCATCATCAAGATACTGTCACATTTTTGGCACAAATGATTTATGGAGATGAGCATATTACATTTGTTGCAAAGCATATTTATCCTTTATTAAATTTGACTGCATTATCTGATATAGAGGATTTCTGCATTTTTAAGAGCCCATTCCTATTTAATATATTCAGGGATTAGCATTTCTTAAAATGTCAATAATTGAAAATCAGATAAAATTAATAGTAGTTACTGAATGATTGATTTAATATTTATACTTTATATGCAACATTTATGCCAAATGTAGTACTATAGCTACATGTACCTTGACATATGGTTATGAGCAAATACTGCATGTTGCATTACATTAAAAAGTTAAGTGTATGTATCTTTTGGGTATAGAAGAATAAGAAATAACTTGTTTAATTTTTATTTTCAAAAGAGATGAAAAATCCTATATTGCGTCTAAACCTGATCAGACTTTTATGACTAATCACAGTGCTGCATGCATTGAAAGGCATTTTTTAACTTGTGTTATATTTCATTATTTGCTGTCATTGGTTTTCCACTAGAGTAAGGTAAGTCCTCCTCACTACATCTGGGGAACTGTTTACTATTAGTTTCATCCGTGTTACCAAAGCTAACTGGGAAGTTTCATAGAAGACCTAAGCAACTGAAAAACAAAAAAACCCACGAAAACAGTTATAAATGATATTGGGATACACTGTAACATTTGAAACTTGTATCAGTGCAAACTCAGAGATAGCCAAATTGAGAGAAATGTCTAATACATACAGAGTTGGGCCCAACAGCAGTTTCCTGGGCTGCAGAGCTGACTTAGGTTCTCCTCTGTGCCTGGCACTGTATTAGGTGTCCTTCAAGTGCTCACAGTTTCTAAATTTGTTATGAGGAAAGTGACAACAGAATTGTATGCAAAAGATCTAGGGGCCCTGATTAAATGAAATAACTTTCAAAAGCCCTCTTATGCTGGAGAAACATCAGGGTGCCTTGGCTTTTCAATTCTATTGAAAGTTAGTAAATGAATTGGCAGAGGGAAGTGGATTTATTGGAAATACTTGTGAGTTCTAGATCCTGTCCTTAGGTAAGATTGACCACCTTTAATATATATTTACATTTGTCCTCTAGCTGAGATACTTTAAAACTTAGGAAAGTAAAGTGGTTATCATTTGTTGAACATTTATACATGGAGCTATAAGTTTTCATTTAATCCTTAAAACTCCTTGAAGTGCACGTTATCAGATAATCTCATCTCCAATAGCAGAAAAGAGAAATGAAGTCTTTAGTATGTGTGAGGCATCTGTGCCTAAACTTTGTTATATGTAGCCTCCTTGAAAATGCATTGTCTTGAAAGTCAAATGTACACTTCCTCCATGCCGGGAGTTCCATGAGTTGGCTTGAATGGCAGCTTCATCTTATGTCTAACAGTCCATTGGATTCTTATCTCGGCATTCATATAAATCAACATATATTTTGGTGAAAAATAAATTACTGATCAGTAAAAAAAGTCTAAATTTTTATGAGCTCAAATTCTTCAAATTCTCCATCTCCCCCATTTCCTTTAGAATCCATTAAGAAATCAGTTGATATTTTTCATGATAATAAATGAGCTAAGATTGTGACTCCAGTGAAGAGTAATGGTTCAAAAGAGCACAGTCTTTTGTTCTCTTTTTAGTTCTTTTGTCTTTTAGTTCTTTTGTGATACCCATACTTCCTATGCAGAAACAGAGACACATTTTATAATTCCACAAACCATGTAAGTTCCTTATTTCCCTCAGCAATAATGGAAATTTAAATCACCATTTCCAAGAAGCCATTGATGTTCATTCTTCTCTCTTTGAATGACTTACTCATAATGAGAGAATTTAAAAATGGACCTAGTTCTATCCACGACCAAAGCAAACTAATGTGTCAAGTGGCATAATATGCCTTGGGATGACTATTACCGGGCTTTCATTGAACTTATAATAAAAATTACTTTCCCCTGTTATTGCAACAAAGATATAAATCTTAAAAACTCTATTGCACTTATGATTATTTCTGAGGTATTCTATAGCTATACATCTACATGTATCAAAAACAAAACCAGGCTCACAGATAGGCTGCACCAAAAAATGAGTAAATATGAGATCTTTAAACTTGGTAAAAAAAAAAAAACTTCCCTAAGATTTGATCTTGTAAGTTAGACATTTTATAAGGCACAATTACTATTTAATAACCACATCAGTTTATTAAATGGTTTTAGAATCAGACAGCATTTTGCTATAGCTCCTCATGGTAATTGTTTTTAAAAAGTTTTATGAACCAGAAAAACCCATCTCATTAGATTCCTGCCTAACTGACTTGAGAGATATTTATGTTTCACAGAACCAAATTACCAGCTAGTTTCAAGGATGCTTTGAAAGCGTGACCACTTTTAATATGGCTATGTAAACACTAGGCATCTAAAGCAAACACATTACTGTGTGCATATCAATATTCTCAGGAATCCAAAGATATGATCTTCATACATAAACATAAAAATTATGAATGTCCCATGAATCGAAATGTCCCCTAAATTCGTTCTAAACCTCTACCCTGGAGTGATTTATAGGGTATCAAAGATCTGATAATATATATTTTGTCATACACAAAGACAGAAAATTTAGCCAGGTGTGGTGGTGCATGCTTGTAATCCCACTACTTGGGAGGCTGTGACAGGAGCATCACAGGTTGGAGGCCAGCCTCAGCAACTTACGGAGGCCCTCCGCAACTTAGTGAGACCCTGTTTCAAACTAAAAAATAAATTAGGGATGAGGGTGTAGCTCAGAGGTAGAATGCCCCTAGGTTCAATCCCCAGTACCCCCCCCACACACACACACAGAAAATTTATATCAGCTCCCTTATAAGCAAATAATTGCATGGAGAAGTTGCTTTAAAGCCATTAAACATGCACATCAACTTTTGTTAAAATTAAAATGTTCCTTTGTTCACATATATTGAGGTAACTTTTATGTCAATCCAGGTTGCATTTAAATAACCAGATATCTTGAGTGTTCTAATTTTATCTTTTTTAATGTTGACTATTTTAGCTTCTTAAAATCTTTGAGTACTTTATATCTTTAAACATGTTTTCAACAGAATAATTTCATTGCTTTAACTTTGCAGTTATTTCTTAAAGTTAAAGAGTAATGATTTACAACAGGAATCCAATCAGTAAGTCGCCAAAAGCTTAATAAACACGCCTTGACCATCCAAGGGTCAGACAGAGGGCTCAGTCCTATGGTGTGGGGGTGGGAGTCTGGGGGACAAGCCCCAGATCACTGGAAGGTTAGACATGGGGAGCCAAGATATGAACACAAATAAGCTCCATTCAAAGCAGGAAATGAACACCATGAGAGTTCAAAGAAAAAAGATGACTTCTGGAGGGGGAGGGCGAACAATAAAGAAAATGTGATACTTGAGCAACAAGTAGAAATTTAGGAAGTGATGTTGGAGGTTGGCCAATAAGGCAAGTAGAAAAGATTCAGGCAAGTTTAAATAGAGCAATTAGTGAAGGAATGTAGTGGAAGAAAAGACCTGGAAATACAGGATAGGATTAAACATGAAGAGAGTATGAAGTATCTGGTTAAGCTGGCTTAGATGTTGCTGTGCACACAAGAAAATTATGGTTTTTAAATAAGGTGAAGCCAACATCCCAGGGAAAGTGTACTGAAACTGGTGTGCAGAATCAATTGTAGGAGCCGGGCATGGTGGCACATGCCTATAATCCCAGTACTTGGGAGGCTGAGACAGGAGGATCACAGGTTCACAGCCAGCCTTAATAACTTAGCGAGGCCCTCCGCAACTTAGTGAGATCCTATTTCAAAATAAAAAATAAAATAGAGCTGGGGGTGTAGCTCAGAGGGAGAATGCCCCTGGGTTCAATCCAGTAACACACACACACACACACACACACACACACACACACACAATCAATCAATCAATCAATCAATCTCAATCAATTTTATGTATGTTTGGAAAAACACAAACAGACATACAATTATGTATTAAATTATACTTTTTTTGTACTTCATGAATTCTTCTCAGTGGAGTTGTTTCCATAAGGGGAGAGAATTGAGAAAAGTTGACTAGTTTAGGGGCCAATACAGCAGCTCAGGGAAATGACTGTCAGGTGATGTAGGATGCTGGCAGGAAGATGACAAGGGCCAAGGCTCTATAAATAAAGAAGTAGCAGGATCGTTTCTCTTGGTGTTTGATTAGTTCAGTACGTTAGCTCATTGTCCTTTTTAGTAACTCTACTTTACATAGGCAGCAGTTAATACTTATAGCAGCTAATAAATAATGAATACATTTGTTGCATCCTTCAACTGTGACCTTGCAACTGGTCAACTTGGTTGGTGATGTATGTCATATTGTCATGTGGTAAGGCTACCTGAAGACAAAACCTGATTTTGTGTGTGTCTTTTTCTCTAAAATGTCTTCAGAGTATATTCTTTGTTTCCATTTTATAGTTTCTCCCATTTTGATAATATAGAAATCCAGAACAGAAAGTTATTAGCACTTGATTTCATAAAAATACATTATCAATTTCATGTCTATCTTTTAACCAGGGTTTCAGCACAAATGCCATTGATTTTTAATTATACATAAAATTGAATTCATGTATTTTCCTTTGAGACATTTTATTATAAATTTTCTTTTCTAATGATCAAACAACTATAAATGCTCTTGTTTTAAAAGTTTCCTGTATTTCACAAATACACCTAAGTATAATACTGAGTAAAATATACTAGGTAAAACAGCACTATTTGATATCTCGCTAGTATATTGATGATTGACAACCCAGAAGATTATACTTCTCAGTGAAAAATTATCTTTTCCCTTGGCTCAACCCTAACCCAAGCTCATGTACTATCGACCTTTATGGTGGGACCACATCACATGACATTACCTCACCCTACATGTATTTGTTTCCATAAAATTATGGAGGAAAGGCTTTGGAACCATGTATTCAAGAGACTCAGTAAATCTGGAAAATATTGATAGGCTCATACTCATAACCACATATTGATGCCACATATAAATATGTTAAGCCGGGAGTGGTGGCGCACGCTTGTAATCCCAGTACCTGGGAGGCTGAGACAGGAGGATTCGGGTTCGCGCCAGCCTCAGCTACTTAGGCCCTCCGCAACTTAGTGAGACCCTGTTTCAAACTAAAGAATAAAAAATAGGGCTGAGGGTGTAGCTCAGAGGTAGAATGCCCCTGGGTTCAATCCCCAGTACCTCAAAAAAAATAAATAAATGAATAAATAAATAAATAAATATGTCATCATCCAGGGCAGTATGTGAGAGTGTGATTCTTTTTAGTGATGTTACACATCATGGTCTTTTTATTTTTAATTTTTATATACTTTATCATGGTCTTTTTTAAAGTGTGTTTGCCATGCCAAAACCCTAGCAGCTTTCACTATCAGTATTGTGCAACCTCATGCAGGCTCCTGATATACATTTTCAGTATTTTTTATCAGCATCACATATAGTATGTATGAATGTGTATATGTACACATGTGGGGGATATGTACACACATATGTACAATTATGCATTCAATTATACCTTCTCAGTATTTATGACCTCTTTTTAGTGCAGTGTCTCTTACATAAAATCATGTTTATAGAATACAATCCCTTATTATTTGAGGAAGACAATGGAGCCCCACATTCTAAGAAAAACTCACCTCATTTTGCATCCTGAGATTGCATAAATTAGGAAGGTCAAGCTGATCAGATGACAAGTTTGTTTTTCCTTTGTTAGTTTTGCTTTTTAACTTTAAATTAAAATCTTTAATAGAGTAACCAAATTATTTTTCCTCCTTATCAAAGATATATGTAAATAAGGCAGTGGCATAGTGCATAGTCCTCTGAAATAGAGTTCATTCAGGAGGAGTTAAAGAATAAAATTAAAATAAAAAATCTGAAATGGTTTCAGTCTGCTTTTGCTATAATACAAGAGAATTTACCTTTTTACTTTTTAATTTTTCTTTCTTTCTGATCCTCTCTGGTTCTGAAAAGAAAGGGATTTCTTCAGGGCCAAAGGCAGTGAATCTAGGTGTCACTCAGTCTTTTGTTACTCTGTCCCTGGGTGGTAATGTCACCATGACTTATGGGCCCTGAAATTTTTCAAATAAATACCAGAGTAACTTAGGACCTAGAATAGACTGCCCGTTCAATGACAGGACTTACATGCTCTTTCTCCTTTCCCTCCCTGCCCGTATCCTTCTTGATTTTAACAGCACTCGCAAACAAAATTACATGATGAATTTTTCACGGCAGCATGGGCTCAGGCACTTCTACAACAGAAGACGAAGGTCACTTAGGCGATACCCATGAAGAATCATAAAGCTTACTTTCCTTCCAACATGTGATGTGTCGCTTCCCGTTCCTTTAAACCTCTCACTGCATCTGATATCAGGAAATATCTGCGAAGGACTTGGTGGTTACCTGAAAGCCCTTCTCAAGACCGAGTGTATACCACTTTCCCACACTGTGAACTAATGACAAGTGACTTATCTGCTCATAAGTAAATGTCTTCATGTTGACGTGTCCGTGAAAATTGTGATCTGTTGTAATATCAGTTACAGTGGCAGTATTAAAAATAAGAAATAGTTTAACAGAAAAAAACCTTTAAGCACAAAAATTTAAGAGATTTTATGTTTAAAATGACATTTAGCACAGTATTTAACATTCTTGGTCACAAAGCTATTTAAGTGGACTGTATTTCAGCTTTGTATCATGTTTTATATGATTAAGTTATCATTGTTTGTCCTTTATGTATCCTCTTCTCCAGTATAACACATTGAGACTGTATTTACTGGTTATGTTGCAATATTTTGCTGCTGATTTTTGATCTACTTATATTCTGCAGAAAGTTAATTGAAATACCTATTCAAGAAGATAGTTGTAAAGATATTGTATCTCCTTTAATATACTCCTTAAAATGTATGTTGATTTAGCATTGTTTTGTGGATAAGAAAAAAAAATGCCTGACCTTGAAATATTTTCTACTTAAAAATCATGGATGAAGAACCTTGCTCCCACAAAGGAGTTCCCATTTCCTCGTCTACAGATTTTTTTTAAGTGTTGTGTGGCTGATTTACTAACAGTAACTGCCGTTTTGTGTCTGTGGTAACAGAGTGCTTTGTAACACAGTGGGTGTTTTTATTGTGTTCTCTTCGTGGGTTGTTTTCCTCTGGGTCATAGTCAGACCTTCAGATGAAGTTGAACCAACACCAGCAACATTATAATGGCCCTGTAGCTCTGAATGCTCTCCTAGCATAACTGAAGGTTGCCCTCTGGGGCAAACCAAGCTAAAGCCCATGCTTAAATAAAAATTATGTCCAAAAGCCATTTGAAGTTAATTTGTCTTCTTTCACTTTTAGTTAAATTGTATTCAGATCTTGTAAACCTGGTCAGGTTTGGAAAAGATGTCAGGCCTATCTACTGGGTTTTTTTCTTTGTTTGTTTTGTTTTGTGGTACTGGGGATTGAACCCAGGGGCATTCTACCTCTGAGCTACACCCTCAGCCCTATTTTTTATTCTTTATTTTGAAACAGAGTCTCACTAAGTTGCAGAGGGCCTCACTAAGTAGCTGAGGCTGCCGTGAACCCAGATCCTCCTGTCTCAACCTCCCAAGTACTGGAATTACAAGCATGCACCACCACGCCTGGCTCTACTGGGTTTTTGTTTTATCATTAGTAATGGTAATTATGAAGCTGTATTTTCAATTTAGCCATTTTTTCTCTTATTCGTTTTTTTTCTACTAACCATTCAGTAATAATACTTTTTAAAAAAAGCCAATAAGGAGTTCTGAAAATGTTGGCTAACAAGAATTTTGTTAGCTGCGAACATGCCGCCTGACTCATAAGAAATGCTCATGCACCCATTCATCAAATGTGTACTGAGTGTTTACTACATGCCGGCCACCATACCCAGTGTTGAAGATAAAATGGTGATTTAGTCAATTTTTTTCTGCTTGCTTTTACCATCTAAAAATAAAGCATATGTTGATGCAATTGAGTTCATTGATTTTAAAGAGGATTTTTTTAATCTAGGGGAAACTCTTCAGTGTGCAGGTTTCAGCAATGATAAACTCAAGACTTTTGACGCTGCTAATATGAAACCTAAATATACCTACAATTAATGAATTAGTACTTTTCTGAAGGATACATCTGTATCTTTTTAAACATTTAAATGTGAAAGATGCAACTTTGATGTCAGATGATTTTTCCTGCCATGGCCTACTTCAGTCATTTCATTTATGCATGCATTCATCAAATACCTATTCTACATAGTCATTTGGGGGGTAAGAATACTTATTATCTCTTAAGCAAATTTCAAGCATACGGCATGTTATTGTCTACGTCACATTGCTGCTGTGCATCAGCTCTCTGGAACTTACTCATCTCGCATAACTGAAACTTCATTCACTTTGACTAACGCCTCCCTATTTCCCCCTCGCCCAGCACCTGGAAACCTCCATTTTCTATTATCTGCTTCTGTAAATTTGATTCTTTCAGACTCCACATATAAGTGAGATAATATTTTTAAAATCCAGTTTATAATGGCACCACAAATATGAAATAGGGATAAACCTGAAAATTTATGTGGAAGACCTGTGCACTAAAAACTTCAAATTGTTGCTGAGAGAAATTAAAGATCTAAATAAATGAGGGACATATGCTGCTATCACAAGTTGGCAACCGGGTGTGGTGGCGCACGCTTGTAATCCCAGTACTTTGGGAGGCGGAGACCGGAGGATCCGGGTTCGTGGCCAGCCTCAGTTCTCTCTCTCTCTCTCTCTCCCTGTCTCTCTCTATCTAGTGAGGCCCTCCGCAACTTCGTGAGACCCGGTTTCAAAATAAAGGATAAAAAAATAGGGCCGGGGGTGTAGCTCGGAGGTAAAAATGCCCCTGGGTTCAATCCCCGGTACTGCAAAAAAAAAAAAAAAACAAGTTGGCAGTCTCAATATCATTAAGATATCAACTCTTTGCCAGGCGTGATGGCGCATGCCTATAATCCCAGTAGTTGGGAGGCTGAAGCAGAGGATTGCAGATTCAAAGCCAGCCTCAGCAATTTAGCAAGGCTTTATTTCAAAATTAAAAAAAAAATAGGAATGGGCATGTAGCTCAGAGGTAGAATGCCCCAGCACAACAACAACAAACAACAAAAATTGAAAGAAAAAGATGTCAATTCTTCCCCAAATTGATCTGCACATTCAATGCAATCCCAGTCAAAATTTTCATAGGCCTGTCTATAGTGTTGACAAACTGACTCTAAAAGTCATAGGGAAATGCAAAGACCCGAGAATAGCCAAAATGACTTTGAAGGAGAAGAATACTGGAGACATCATTTTCTTTCAAGACTTTTTGTAAAACAAAAAAATCAAGACAATGTGGTGCCGGCATCAAGACAGACAAATCATGCAATGAAACAGCAGAGTCCAGGAACAGATGCAGGGCAGCTCTTTTTTTGTCAAAAGCACAAAGGCAATTCAATAGAGAAAGGATAATAGTCTTTTAAACAAATGGAGTTGGGACAATTGGATATCCATATGCAAAAAAAACCCATCTATATCTTATATCATATACAAAAATTAACTCTAAATGGATTATAAACTGAAATATAAAAACTAGAAATGTGGAACTTCTAGGAGAAAGCCTTTATGACCTTGAGTTGTTTGGAGAAATCTTAGCTATGGTACCAAAAATGCATAAACTTTCTTCAACAAAAGAACAAATTCAACCATGCACAGTGGCACACCTCTGTAATCCTAGTACTTGGAAGGCTGAGACAGGAGGGTTGCAGGTTTGAGGCCAGCCTCAGCAATTTAGCAACACTCTCAGGAACCTAGCCTGAGGGTGAACCTAGCAAGACCCTGTTTCAAAACAAAAAATAAAAAAGGCTGGGGTGTAGCTAAGAAGTAGAATACCCCAGCCGGGCGTGGTGGCTCACGCTTGTAATCCCAGTACTTTGGGAGGCGGAGACCGGAGGATCCGGGTTCGAGGCCAGCCTCAGCTCTCTCACTCTCTCTCTCTCTCTCTCCCCTTAGTGAGGCCCTCCGCAACTTTGTGAGACCCGGTTTCAAAATAAAGTATAAAAAATAGGGTCGGGGGTATGGCGCGGAGGTAGAACGCCCGTGCGTTCAATCCCTGGTACCGCAAAAAAAAAAAAAAAAAAGAAGTAGAATACCCTGTACCAAAAAAATAAAAGAACCATTTAGCCAGGTACAGTGGTACATGCCTGTAATCCCAGTACTTAGGAGGCTGGGACAGGAGGATCATAGGTTCAAGGCTATTAGTGAGATTCTGTTTCAAAATAAAAAACAAAAAATAGGGCTGTGAGTGTAGCTTAGAGGTAGAATGCCCCTGGGTTCCATTTCCAGTACCACAAGAAAAAAAAATACACAACAAATTAAAATAGCCAAATTAAAACCTTTTTCACTTTGTAAAACATTGTTAAAATAAGCAAAAGATAAGCCATAGAATGGGGCATATATTTGCAAAATTTTTATCTGACAAAGGCCTTGTATCCAGATATGTGAAGAACTCTGAAGAACTCTTCAAACTCATAAATAAAACAGCCGGGCGTGGTGGCGCACGCTTGTAATCCCAGTACTTGGGAGGCTGAGACCAGAGGATTTGGGTTTGCAGCCAGGCTCAACTACTTAGCTAGGCCTCTGCAACTTAGTGAGACCCTGTTTCAAAATAAAGAATAAAAAATAGAGCTGGGGATGTAGCTTGGAGGTGAATGCTTCTGGGTTCAATCCCCGGTACTGCAAAAAAAAAAAAAAAACAATAAACAAAACATGGGGGAAAGATTTGAACACACACTTACTTCACCAAAGGAGATATAAGGAGGGAAAATAAGCACATGAACTTATGCTCAACATCATCAGTCATGAGGGAAATACAAATTAAAACACATTTAGATGCCACTGCAAACCTATGAGTATTGATAAAGTGAGACACTGACAATGGCAAGCACTGGCAAGGATGTGGAAGGACTGGAGCTCTCTTACACTACTGATGAGTGTGGAAAACCAGGTAGATCATTTTGGAAAACAGTTTGGCAGTGTCCAAAAGCTAAATATACACCCACTTTATGACTCCACTAGTCCACGCGTAGATATTTACTCAAGAGGAATGAAAGCATGTAGACTTCAAAGCTTTATTTATAATAAGTGGGGGAAGGATGGTACTAAGACAATTCATTATTCAAATGAAAAAATAAAAGTATATCCCTGTTTACACAAAAACAAATTCTAGGTGGATTAAAGACAAAAATGAGAGAAGTAAAACTGTACAACCTTTAGAGGAAAACATCTTAATGTGGTCATAGGGAAGAATGATTATTTAAACATGATACAAAATACACGTACCATAAGGAAGGATTAAGGGGATATTGGCTGGTAGTTTGAATGGATTAATTTGTAAAATTTCTAGCCAGGCACGGTGGCACACACTTGTAATCCCAGCTCTTGCGAGGCTGAGACAGGAGGATCACAGGTTCGAGAGCAGTGCATGGTAACTTAGTGAGACCCTGTTTCAAAAATTTTTTGGAAAGGGCTGGGGGTGTAGCTCAGTGGAAGAATCCCCCAGGGTTCAATACCCAGTCCAAAAAAAAAAAAAGGAAAGGAAAGGAAAAGAAAAGAAAAAAGAAATCAATGTTTTTAAATGAGCAGAGAATAAGAATTCAAATTTACAGAAGAAAAAACTGGAGTGATGAAAGATTTAGAGGTGTTTGGCCTCATTAATAATCAGGGAAACATCATTTAAAACAACAGATGATTTCATATCTAATCAGGGTGGAAAAATTACAATCCGATCATATTGGTGTTGGAAATAGGAACTGTCATACGATAACAGGAACTTCCACACACTGCTGGGTTATATTGTTTTCAAAACTGTTTTATAATTATTCAGGTACGGTGAGGACAACAGGTCAGGACATGGTAGCCATTGGAAAGACAATTTGTTGCCGAGTATAGTGTGCCACACACCTGTAATCCCAGTACTTGGGAGACTGAGACAGAAGGATCTTAGGTTCGAGGCCAGCCTCAGCAACTCAGTGAGACACTCATCAACTTAGCAAGCCCCTGAAATAGGGCTGGGGGTGTAGCTCAGAGATAGAATGCCCCTCTGTTCAATCCCCAGCATCACAAAAACAAAAAAGAAAGAAAAGACATTTTATCACTCACAGCTCTAAGAAGAGACACGTCATGCCACTCAGGCCACAGAGGGGGCAGCAGTGTTGATCCTGAGGCAGGAGTGAGGAGAAGACATGAGCCGGGCCTTTACTGTGATTTCCAGGACAAAGGCAAGCAGAGGAAGCAGGCAGAGGACTGTCCTGTGTGACTCATTTTAGCAGGCTCTAGGGTCCAGGGGCCATCTCTAACTGGCACCGCTCTCTGGGGTGATTAGGGCAGAGGACTCTTGCCTCCTGAAATGTCAAAGCCAGACAGAGGGGCTAATAGGGAACATGGATTCTGCATTGGTGAGTTGCCAGATGAAGGGTGCACTCCTGGGTGAATCCTTTGCTCTCTCCAAGAATGGCTAACCTTGGGACAGGCAGCCTTTCCCTAGTCAGCAAGGCCCCAAATGCTGAGCAAGAAGTATACAGAAAACAGTTTGATGTGATGCCTATGACAGTTGGATATGGAATGTCCCCCAAACCCATGTGTTAAAGGCTTGATCCCCAGCCTGCGATGCTACTGGGAGGAGGTGAAATCTTTAAAAGGGGGGGCCTCAGGAAGAAAGTTGAGTCATTAGGGGAATAGCCCTGGAGGAGATATGGGGACCCCTGCTCCTCCTGTATCTCTCTTTGCTTCCCAGCTGCCATGAGGTGAACAGGCCTCCTCCACCAGTGCACTGCTACAGGCCCAAGCAACGGGGTCCAGCAACCACAGACTGGAACCTCCAAAATGGTGAGCTAAAGGAAATGTCTGTTCCTTATAAGTTGATTTATCTCAAGTGCTTTGTCACAGTGATAGAAAGTTGACTCACATAATCCATTTGTCTGTTTTTGCTTTCATTGCCTGTGTTTTGGGGGTCTTATCCAAAAAATTTTGCCCTTGCCAATGTCCTGAATCATTTACCCTATCTTTTCTTCTAATAGTTTCAAATCTTACTTTTTTTTTTTTTTTTGGTGGTACCAGGGATTGAACCCAGGGGTATTCTACCTCTGAGCTATACCCCCAGCCCTATTTTTTATTCTTTATTTTGAAACAGGGTCTTACTAAGTTGCGGAGGGGCTCACTAAGTAGCTGAGGCTGACTGCGAACCTGGATCCTCCGGTCTCAGCCTCCCAAGTACTGGGATTACAAGCGTGTGCCACCACGCCCGGCTGCAGGTCTTTAAGTGTTTGATTCATTTTGAGTTGATTTTTGCTTATGGTCAGATATAAAGGTCTAGTTCCCTTATTCTGCATATGGATCTCCAGTTTTCCTAGCACCATTTATTGAAAAGACTTTCCTTTCTCCAGTGTATATTCTTAGTACTTTTGTCACAAATCAGTTGGTTTTAAGTACATGGATTTATTTCTGGATTCTCTATTTTATTCCATTGGTCTTTGTGTCTGTTTTAATGTAAGTACCATGCTGTTTCAGTTTTGCTAGCTTTGTAGTATATTTTGAAGTCATTATGAGGCCTCCTGAATTGCTCTTTTTGCTCAGGGTTGCTTTGGCTACTGGGGTACTTTGTAGTTTCATACAAATTTTAGGACCTTTTTTATTTCTGTGAATAAGCCATTGGGGTGTATGTGTGTGTGTGTAGTACTGGGATTGAACCTAGAGGAGTTCTACCTTTGAGCTACACCCCTAGCCCTGTTTTATTTTGAAACAGGTCTCACTAAGTTTCTGAGGGCCTTGCTAAGTTGCTGAGGCTGGTCCTGAACCTGTGATCTTCCTGTCTCAGCCTCCCAGGTACTGGGATTACAGGTGTGCACCATCATACCCAGCTCATTGGTATTTTGATAAGGACTGCATTGAATCTATAGGCCACTTTGGGTAGTATGGGCATTTTAATAATTTTAGTTCTTCCAATCCATGAACATGGACTGTCTTTCCATTTTTTGTACATCCCCTTTGATTTTTGTTTTATATTTATAGAGTTCTTTCACCTTCTTGGTTAAATTTATTCCTAGGTATTTTTTGTAGTGATTATAAATGGGATTGTTTTTTAAAATTTCTTTTACAGCTAGTTGATTATTGGTATGTAGAAATGCTACTGTTTTTTTATATGCTGAGTTTGCTTCCTTCAACTTTTCTGAGTTAATTTATCAATTTTTACAGTTTTTAATGGAGTTTTTTGGATTTTCTGCACATAAAATCATATCATCTTCAAACAGGGACCATTTGACTTCCTCCTTTCAAATCTAATATGTTTTATTTTTCTCTTGACCAATTACACTGGCTAGGACTTCCAGCACTATATTGAATAAGAGTGGTGAAAGTAGACATCCTTGTCTTGTTCCTAAGCTTAGAGGAAACACTTAAGAAAATACTGAATAGTTAATTCAAACCTCTGTAGAGAGTAGTGTAACAAAATCCCTAACACTGAATGTGTGTGGGGTGTGTGTGTGTGTGTGTGTGTGTGTGTGTGTGTGTACAGAATGACCCGGATACTTTAGGATCATTACCATAGAGAAATCCTCACATATACACACAAGGAGATATGTACAAGAATGTTTGCAGCAGCATTTTGAATAATTGCAAATAATCAGGAACAACTTAAGTGTTCATCAGCAAGAGAATAAATTTGTATAATAAAATACTATATGGCATGAAGAATACACCTGTCAACAACAAAACAATTGCAAAATTACAAATATGAGTCACTTACCAGATTTTAAAACTTGCAAACAGATGCTTTAATATTTCTTACAAATATATGCATAGTAAAAGTATAAAAGCATGTGAAGGAATACCACTTCATGATAGTGGTTATCTCAGGCAGGGAAATAAGATAAGAAAGGGGTATGTGGAAGACATCAGCCCTATCTAAAATGTTTTCTTTCTTTTGTAAAAGGAAAGAAAGGTGCATGCCTATAATCCCAGTACTTGGGAGGCTGAGACAGGAGGATCACAGGTTTGTTCAAGGCTAGCCTCAGCAACTTAGGCCCTCAGCAATTTAGCGAAATCCTGCTTCAAAATAAAAAGGGCTGAGAATGTAGCTCAGAGGTAGAATGTCCCTGGATTCAATCCACAGTACAAAAAAAAAAGGCAAAATGCCGGGCGTGGTGGCGCACGCTTGTAATCCCAGTACTTTGGGAGGTGGAGACCGGAGGATCCGGGTTCGCGGCCAGCCTCAGCGCGCATGCGCGTGCGATCAATCTCTCTCTCTCTCTCTCTCTCTCTCTCTCTCTCTCTACCTAGCGAGGCCCTCCGCAACTTCGTGAGACCCGGTTTCAAAAATAAAGCATAGAAAA